>PVIW01004636.1:78741-126754 GCA_004026585.1 Noctilio leporinus | reverse complement strand
CGGCTGGAAGGGTAAACTGAGGCCAGGTTGGGTCATCTGGACTGACCGTCGTGTCAAAGCCTGGAGGAGTGTCTAGCGGCGGCTGGAAGGGTAAACTGAGGCCAGGTTGGGTCATCTGGACTGACCGTCGTGTCAAAGCCTGGAGGAGTGTCTAGCGGCGGCTGGAAGGGTAAACTGAGGCCAGGTTGGGTCATCTGGATTGGCCGTTGGTCACGGGAACGGACCTGGCATGCGGAGGCGACCCTGATCACGGGAAGGGCGTGCTGTGGCCTGTGCAGGCCTTGCGGGAATGAAGCGACGGCGGCAATGGGTCTCAGAATGGCCGAGTCCTTGACCGGCTTGGGGCAGAGCCACCGCCGGTGGCCCCGCAGCGCAGGAAGCTGGCGGTGACCCTGCAGTTCCCAGCCTGACCAGATGGGACGCCCGCGTATGGGCTGATGACCAAGAACGTGGGTTCCGTGGACAGACCCCAGGCTCGAGATGTCTGCAGGTGTAGCCTAAAACGAACCATCAAAGCCCCATGAGGACAAATTAAAATTAGCTAAGAAATACAGGGGTGTGGGAAAGTAGGTTTATAGTCGTGAGTCCACAAAACAGAATTTGTTCTTTTTTTTCCTTTTTTTTTAATTCTATTGTTGTATTACATCCATCCCCTTTTTGCTCCCCTCTGTCCCTCACAATTTGTTCTTGTGTTATTGTGTGATTTTCCCATACAAACAACTGTAAACCTCCGTTCGCCCACTCCCGTATTATATTAGGCAAATTTTTTTTCTTGTGTTTGTTTTTTTCTTTCAGGCAAATTAATTTATTTTAGGAATAATTTGCTCCATTAACAGCTGTTGATTGCATCAATCTTCTGTGTACGGAAAATGTGGAGTTGAAAATAACTTAATAAAAGTCATGAATACGAGTTCATGCTTTCCAAAGTGAAACATCTTATTGTATTACGAATGCTATTATAAATTTACTTTAAAAGTTTCCTCACTGAGGGGAAATTATTTGTGGATCAGTGAATGTATAAATATGATTTTGGTGGAATATGACATGGTCAAAGCAAAGTTTGTATTAAATTAAGAAAACTGATGGAGTAGAACTATACTTTTAATTGGCATGACACATATGTAACTCATAAAAGCACTAAGTAGTTTAATGTGGATGCTACAAATTTCTACTTCCAGCCTGGATGGAGTAACAGGGAGTGAGTTTATTTTTCCTTCACCCAATCAATGACCCAAATGTCCAAGAAACTAGAAAAAACAAATTAAAGGAACCAGATGAACTAATAAAGACTAGAGTTTAAATTATACTAGTGACAGAGAAAAGAAGATAGCGCAGAGCAATCAACTAAACCAAAAGCCAGTTTTCCAAAGGTCAGTACAGGGAATGAACCTCTAAGCAGGCGGGCCCAAAGGACAGGACTTGGCGAAGACCAGCATCAGAAGGCAGGGACAATCTCACTGACGACTGGATGTTGAGGGACAACGGGATAGTCTAAACATCTTTATACCAACGAAATGGCAACTTAAATGAAATATCCGAATTCCTTTTCAGACAGAAATTACGAAAGCTCAATCAAGAATTAGATAACCAGTATAACTTTGTATTTATCAAAGAATTTGAAGTTGTAACTTAAGATCTTCATGTAGACAACTTCAGCCATTTGGCAACTTCTATCAAATATTTAAGGACTAAATAATGCCAATTCTGTGCAAACTTTTCCAAAAAAAAAATCAGAGGAAGGAATACTCGCTAATTTATTCTACGAGGGCCAGCATTATCCTCACATCCAAACCATACCCTGTAGTGAATTCAGGCAAGTCTTGTAACACCCCTGGACCTTTCCCATGTAATGCTCACCTTGTAGGGGTCAGAGGAAATGCATCTGAAGCACTTTACACACAGAGGGCAGTGGTATATGTGGCTGCTCTTTGATTTGTGATAAACTAGCCAACATTAGTGAACCCGTGGCACTGTATTCAGTGCATCATGCATCACAATGATCCCATTCATTCCTCACATCTAAGTTTGGGAATGGAGAGGTTGAACACTTGCACGGCTGCTAGCTGGCAGGCCGGGGGGCAGCGCACCGACTGAAGCAGGTTTCTCAGCCTTGACACGTCCCCATGTTGGGCCAGATAATGCTTTATTGGGGGGGGGGGGGGCGTGCTGCAATGTAGGCTGTTGAGCACCTATGGCCTCTACCTGCCAGATGTCACCAAGCCTGTCCCCCTACCCGCAGTGTGACAGTAATGACAGCAAAAATGTTAAATGGCCCTTGGCAGAGAACCAGTGCCCTAGGGAAAAGCATTTTTGGGGACTCTGAGGTAGTTTAGGATAGGATAGAAATTTAGAAAAAGAATATCATAGTCACTTTTAAGTGGTAGTTACTTATTACTACCTTTTGAAAAAAGTGTACAGCAATAAACAATGAAAAGGGCCAAGGGCAGAGCTGGGGAGGCTTGGTAACGGAGTGAAAAATGAGGAAGAGAAAATGCCAGAGCTTGAGAGAAGCAGAGGAGGGGCAGTCATGCAGTGGCATCTAGTGAAAATAAACCCTTGAAACGTTTAAGTTATAAAAGCAACGTGCTCCCATTGTAAATAATCAGAAAACGGTAAAGGACGTAACAGGATCTGGCTGCGGGCTTTACCAGTTTTACCATTTTAACTTAACATGTCTTATTTTCCCCAGGTGTGCATCTTTCTGTTAATAAGGAAACAATTAGTCCCATATTTTCTAAAGAAATAATTTCTTTCAGGGTGCCGAGGAGCCCAAGTAGAAGAAATATGGAGTTTAGAGCCTGAGAATTTTGAAAAATTGAAGTGAGTATAATTTTATCTGCCTTAAGTATATGTTTACATTAAAGCAAACTTTTGTCTGTTTATTGGCTTGGATTACCCTAGGCTGAATACATTGTCTTCTTCAAGTCTTTTTTTTCAATCCTATGAGATGGGAAATTATTATATTATAACGAAGAACCTACATAGTAAGTAACTTGCAAGGGATTAAACACTTAAATCCCTGAATTCCATGTCAACAAAGTAATTGGCAGACTCTTTATAGTCACTTACAGATCATGGGTTAGAACATGGAACACGTTTTAACATAAAAGACATGAATGAAAGGTCAGTCAACGAAAGCATGTTTAATTGCATGTATTAACAGTAATTAGAACCATCTACACATTATTACATTGCTTTTGGGGAGGTGACAGGTCAGGGTCCCAGTGCAGACGCCACGGAAACCTTCCCCTTCAGAGCAGAGCCACCCTCCCGCCTCTCCTGCCCCCGGCGCCCCCGCACCGACTGACCCTGCGTTGCTGAGGGTCGGCCAGAGTTGTCACGGGGGTGAGTTCCTGGGATGGAGACCAGGGGTGGCCTCAACGGACAGTGGGCTGCGGGGACGCGGCCGCTGTCTTCCTAGGAGAGGATGGTTGCTGTGCCCGCCTTCCCACGGAAGTGCGGTGGTGGCGCCCGGAGTAAGGTCGGCCTGTGTGGGCTGAGTGGTGGGGCAGGTCCTGTGGCCTGGAAGGCAGTTTGACGTTTCCTGGGGAACCCTGGTTCCTCCAGGGAAGGGGCGACTCCCCTGCAGAGAAGAGGCCCCTTTCCCCCTGCAGGGCGTCTGCCCCCGCATGTCCAGGGAGCCACAGGAGCTGTCACCCGGTCCCCGCTAACGTCCTGCTGAACGCGATTCGCATACGTCGGATTTGATTTGTGTTAGCAGCAGCTTCTAGTTTTCCTTGTTCTTCATTTCCTAATTGAAAGGAGACAAGATGGAAATAAATAATCCGCGGATTTGAGAATAGCCTTTCATTATAATTCCATTTTACCGGATGCCATTTTAAGTTTTATTGGCCTGTGTGAGGCAGTAGTCTAGTAACTGAGGAATAGTAGAAATCTTTTTTAAAGATTTTGAATTTATTTGCTCTGCATTTGTTACGTAGCTGAGTAAAACTTAGTGCCAGTCGGTTATCAAAGGCAGCGGGGAGTGTGCACTGACTTGTCTCTCGTGTTGCAGGCCAGTGCACGGCTTGATTTTCCTGTTCAAGTGGCAGCCGGGAGAAGAACCTGCGGGCTCTGTGGTTCAGGACTCCAGACTCGACACGATCTTCTTTGCCAAGCAGGTAGGCGCCCAAGTGCGCTGCAGCCCTGAGAGCGGTCTGCTTCGGGCAGGGCTCCAGCCGCTGTGCCGGTGCTCGGACCTCGGACTTCTCTGAGGACCCTCGCACTCTTGAAGCTCACCGGGCTCCCGAAGCTGCCTCCTTTCAGAGGCCACAGGCCCGGCTGCCACCTGGTTGGGGTGCACCGGTCTGGGCCACTGGCTGACGAGACCCGGAGACTGACTCACGGTCATTCCAACCGGCGGTGGGCGCAGCGTGGCAGGTGCGGCGCAGAGACCAGAGCGGCAGCAGAGCTGCGGGGGCCGCACGGGAAAGGTCTAGTTTCATGAGTGGACGAAGGTTTTTCTCTAATCCTTCAAAAATGTTTTGAACTGATATTTATAGATTGAGGCCCTTGGATAACAAAGATGTGCCATGTTCTCTCTCCTGTAGGTTCCGCATTGCATCTAGTTTGGGGAGCGTATTAGGTTCCTAACGTGTGGATGAGTGTAAATGTTCACATCTGTCCTCGCTCCTACCTCACCCCCAGGTCATGTCACCCTGGAGAATTCTGGCCCAGGATAAGGGAGCATTAACTCTCGTAAACTTCTGCTTAACTGCTTTATGAAGTTTCCTTTAAAAATGGAAGTTTTCATCCAAATTTGCTAAAGAATTGTGATTCTGATCAAAATAGCTATTTAAAAAAATCAGCAACCATATTAATTGGGTTCTAGACCTGTTACTTTTCCCTGATTTGTCGGTGATGAGACAGTTCAGGGAACACCAAGCAGTGCGGTGGCATCGCTGTATTGTTGAGAATCGGGAGTGTCGGGAAGGGAGAAAGCAGCCTCTTTCCAGGCTGACTGGAAATTAAAAATGGAAGCTTCACCATCCTCTGGCAACACGAAAGTAGAGGAGTGCAGAATAAAAAGGGAAAATAATCGAAACATTTTCTTCTGAAATTAGGCAGGTTATAAATTAGGGAACTTACCAAACTAAAATCATAAGTGAATTCGTACTTTATAGAAAGACTATCATTAGAAAGTGGTATTTATAGTACAGAAAGTGCAGCAATAAGATTAAGCTATATTTTTTGAATCATTGACCAAGTTTAGTTCCACTCTACAATGAATCTAGTGAGCTCACCAGTCATCCAAGCTTCTCTGTGGCCCAATGGTCTCAGCACTGAGGGCCCAGGGCTCTCATGACGGTGGACACTAACAGGAGCTGTTAGGTAACCTCTAAAAGCACACAGGTCAGTTGAGCTTACTTCTGATGCTGAAGTATGGGTTGGATTTAGACAGGTAGGAAGATTTTGGGACAGCAGTTTTCACCCTTTTTCACTACCTCGTGGCACACACAAACTAAATACTAAAATTCTTCAGCACACCAAAAACGTTCTTTGTAAATCATACCAAAAACAGGTGTGAATTTTGATTCATTCACACTGACAGCTCCTGTGTTGGCTGTTACCATTTTTTAATTTGACAGCCCCTAACTAAATACTCAGGTATTGGATGTTTTAAAAATTCTTGGGGCACGCAGGTTGGAAATCCCTGGTTCAGGAGGAACGGAGTGGGAGGGGAGGGCAAGTTCTGGCTCCCTAACCCATTTTGTTTTTCATCAGGCAGGGTTAGGCCTGCGACCCTGGTGTCAGCAGTGTCGCAGGCTCACTTCATGTATTTGGTTTCCTAGAGCAGCCTTCAGCTCCAGAACTACAGCAAGTTCCTGAGACTAGATTGGAATGGAAATTAAAGTTCTACTTTGTTCATGCTAATAAACATATAAAAGGTTTTATAGGAAATAAAATTGGAAAACTATGACCTTGATATTTTGGGGATCATCATCTCTGGTTGTAAGTAATTCTAACAAACAGATATCCTCACTGTCCTATTTTACAGGTAATTAATAACGCGTGTGCCACGCAAGCCATAGTGAGCGTGTTACTGAACTGTACTCATCAAGATGTTCATTTGGGAGAGACATTATCAGAGTTTAAAGAATTTTCACAAAGTTTTGATGCAGCTGTGAGTACAATCTTACTATTCTTAAAAAACCCTATTTGTGACAGTCCTTATTTTAAAGGATGACTTTTAAACATGATTCCAGATGAAAGGCCTGGCACTGAGCAATTCCGACGTGATCCGACAAGTGCACAACAGCTTCGCCAGGTAGGACCTTCGTGTACGAGGAGCCGCTGCCCCTCTGCCTGTGGGTCTCTCACAGTCTTCTCCTTCACTGCAGACAGCAGATGTTTGAATTCGATGCAAAGACACCAGCCAAAGAAGAAGATGCTTTTCACTTTGTCAGTTACGTTCCCGTTAACGGACGCCTGTATGAATTAGACGGATTACGGGAAGGACCTATTGATTTAGGTAACCGTTCCCATTCCTGGTGGTTCACCGGGGCCCTGAGAAAGGTTTGGGTGCTCGCCTCGCGCTGGGGAGGCCTGAGAGGGGTGCCCAGCGGCCGTTACAATGCTGTGACGGCCTTCTGAATGATAACGCTCCTTCTTTGCTACGAGGAAAGAACTGAACACAATACAATATAAATATGATCTATTATAGAATTGTAGCCCTGGAACCTCTATAATTTTATTAACCAATATCACCCCAACACATGTCAATTTTTAAAAAAAGAAACTCAACACAGTTATGCTAAAAGCATGTTTACCATTCTGATTTTCCAAAACATTTATAAAGAGAGAAGGTGGACCAGAGGCTTTGAGTAGCGTTAACGCTTTAGGTGCATCTGCGTTTCTCCCAGGTGTGTGCAATCAGGACGACTGGATCAGCGCCGTGAGGCCCGTCATCGAGAAAAGGATCCAAAAGTAAGTGTTGGTGTAGCGCTCTGGTTTTAAACTTTTTTTGAAATTTTTATTTCATGTTTAGTTTAGCAATGCTGCTAAATATCTGCTTTTGATAGATTACTATTAATGTGTTCAGGAAACTATTTCAGAAAAATCTCTAAACTCTGTTAAACATGTAGATCTTTGTACAGTTACTTTGTCGAGTTTTGCTTTTGAACATAGGCTTTTAAAACTAAACCTCTTGAAATAATTACATGCTCACATTCAGGTACAAAAAGAAGGCAGAGTCATGCTGGCAGCCTTTGCCCTGCGATGGCAGCATTGGGCAAACTGCGTGCAGCGTCACAGCCAGGATGTCATCAGCCCTCATACCCTCCTGACTCAGGATGGATAGTTCCAGGGGTCCTTCTCGCTGCCCCTTCCCTCACCGCTGCCCCCCTCCCCGTGCACTTTTTATCATTTAAAAAGTGTGATATGCTGGTTCGATCCCCAGCCAGGGCATATAACCAGGTTGCAAGCCAGGTCTCCAGCCAGGTCCATAGCTGGAGGCAGGTGAAAGGCAACCATACGTGGATGTCTCTCTCCCTTCACTTCTCTCTGAAAATAATAAGTAAATCTTTAAATATATATATATATATATATATACACACACAAAAGTGGGATATAAATGGAATCATATAATAGGTTACCTTTTTGGATTAGCTTCTTTCACTCAGCATAATTCTCTGGAAATTTATGTAGGTTGTTAAATTGATCAGTAGTTCATTCTTTTCAATTAATAGTCTGTGGTATGGATATACCATTTTTTGCCCAATGCCCCTTGAAGGATATCTGAATTGTTTTCCTTCTTTGGCTGTTACTCATAGAGCCGTAACAGGTGTCTGTCTGCAGAGTTCTATGTGGACATGAGTTTTCATTTCTCTGGGATAAATGCCCAGGAACACCACTGCTGAGTTCTATGGCAAATCTGTGTTTCATTTTTTAACAAAACTACCAAGCTCTTTTTTAGAGTAGCTGAACAATGACATTTTCATCAGGATCCAATTTCTTTATGTCCTTGCTAGCATTTGGTTTTGTCAAATTTTAAAAGTTATATTCTGATGGGTAGTAATATTCATTGTGGTTTTAATCTGCATTTTCCTAATACTAATGACATTGAAAACCTTTTCATGCCCTAGCTGGTGGCACTGTGGATAAGGTCCTGGCCTGCGAACCCAAAGGTCGCTGGTTCGGTTCCCAGCCAGGGCACGTAATCAGGTTGTAAGCCAGGTCTCCACCAGGTCCTTAACAGGAGGCAGGTGATAGGCAACCATACATGGATGTCTTTCTCCCTCTCTGACTCTCTACCTTCCCCTCCCTCTAAAAATAATAAAATCTTTTAAAAAGTTAAAAAGAACAAAGGTAAGAGTCTTACGAACTTTGATCTCAAACCATACTACAAAAAAAAAAAAACTCCCAAAAAACAAACAGACACCTTTCCATGTCTTTTGCCTGTTTTGTAATTGGGTTATTTTTTCACTGTTGAGCTTGGAGTTCCTTCCATCCTCGTGGTGCTACTCGTGCTCAGTTAGACATGCTGCCGGCAAATACTCCCCCATGTCAGCTGCTGCATGACAGCTGGGGGCTGTCCCCCCATGTCGCCTGCCGCAGGCTCTTCCGGAGCAGAGGCTCTTGATCCTGATGAAGTCCATCTTTCCCACCATGAGTTGTGGTTTTATTATCAAACCTAAGAACTCTGGTTTCACATTTTTCATTTAAGTCTGTGTTTTGCTGTATTTTGAGTTAATTTTATATATGGTGTAAAGTCAAGTCCAGGTTCTTTTCCCCCTTTTTTGCTTATGCCTGCTCGCCTGCTGCGGCTGAACAGGCCGTCCTCCTCCACTGGACGAGCCCTGCACCCGTGTGGAAAACCAGAGCACGCGTGTGTGTGGGTCTGGCCCTGGCACGCTCCTCTGACCCTTGCTGACTGTGGCTGGCAGCCTGGCAACGGTGTCTCCACTTTGACCCTTCCTTCAGAATTATGGATCCTCAGCCTCCCCATATCAATTTCAGTATCATCTTGTTTGTATCTACTAAGATTCTTGCCAGGATTTTGATAGAATTGTGTCACACATTTATACCATTTTGAGGGGCATTAGCAACTTGACTGCATTCGACTTTCTGACATGTGAACCATTGACTTTGCTCTCCAGGGAATGGTGGGTAATCACAGATTATCTTCCTTGTGCTAGTGACAATTCTTTTTTTTTTAATTAATTTATTTTTTCAGAGAGAGGGGGAGAGAGGAAGAGAGGGAGAGAAACATCCATGTATGGTTGCCTTTCACCTGCCTCCAGCTACGGACCTGGCTGGAGACCTGGCTTGCAGCCTGGTTTTGTTGCCCTGGCTGGGAATTGAACCAGCGACCTTTGGGTTCATAGGCTGGCACCTATCCACTGAGCCACCAGCCAGGGCCAACAATTCTTTATTACATTATTAACTTTAACTTTTTCTAGGTACAGTGAAGGTGAAATTCGATTTAACTTAATGGCCATTGTGTCTGACCGAAAAATGATATATGAACAGAAGATAGCAGAGTTACAGAGACAACTTGCCGAGGTTTGTGGCCTTGTCTTTGGTACCAAGTTCTTAGTTATTTTCTCAGGGAAAGTTTACTTTTTCCTTTCCTTTCACCTCCTACCTTCCTTCCTTTTTCTTCCTCTCCTTCCTTGGTTTTCTAAACTTAAACTGAAGTGTCTTGGGCACTGCAGAGTCCACTCAGGCCCGGCCGCCCACGTCAGCTCTTAGCTTTGCTGCCTGGTCAGTGTGTGGAGTCTGCTTCTCTGCTGTTCCCGGTCTCCCGTGAGAAGAGGGTGATGGTGCTTCCTTGACAGGGTTGTAGTCGGGATTAACTGAGATTTTGTATCTGTATATCCCTATTCAACCATGACTGACAAGTAGTATGTGTTCACTAAAAGTTAGCAATTATTTACTGTCATTAAATATACTCGTATATGATCAATTGGGTACATTTAGATTGACATATAATCCTTACTAGTCTTTATGATTGATTATCTTTCTGTAGGATAGCATTGGACAAGAGAATTAGTAACAGGCAAAAAGATGTTTTTACATTCCTTTGATTGCATTTCCTTAAAAGTGTATTTAAAAATCATAGCTGAATGGCAGGGTACAGCCAGTATAGATGGGTTTCATGTAAACATTTTTATGTGTCCTAGAATACAGAAATATGGAAGGCACCGCTTAGGGTTTTTATCCTTTAATGTTGCATTTACTAAGCTGGTATTCAGTTGCTGTATTAAGAGTAAATTTTAAAGGAACTGTACTGTGTTTATCATTTGAAAACATTCTGGACCTAAGCCTCAGTTATTAGGGTGTGTTATTTCTTTTCTTTCCCCTAAGGAGGAGCCCATGGATACAGACCAGGGTAGTATGTTGAGTGCTATTCAGTCAGAAGTTGCCAAAAATCAGATGCTTATTGAAGAAGAAGTCCAGAAATTAAAAAGATATAAGGTATTTTTAAAATTTCTTTACTGTCTTAACATAGAGTGGTATATTTTGATATGCCATGTTGAATGCTTGATCCTTTTTCTCCCGTTACTTACTAGTTTTCAGAACCATGAGTTGATTCTCTGGCACACTACATAAGTAACAAGTGAGGTTTCTTTAATTTTAATTGTTTTAAGTATTATTACGAACAGAGTTTTTACCTACTTGATGCTTCAGTTCACTGTAGTTATTATTGATGCTCAGATTATCCCCACTTTGGCCAGGGAAGGGAACTGAATTGTGTGTGACTCTAGCAATGGAACACCTGTCATCACTCTCTTAGGTCACAGTGGAAAGAGCATTGTGATGACGCATTTGAAGCCCAGCTGAAGGCAGGGGTTGTCCTTTCTCTTACTGCTCACCATGGTGGTATCCCACGGCTCTTGGCGTCATATTTAACAGCTAGCAAATGGTTGCTGAATAAAATCAGTGGCCCTGAGATAGTGGGGTTTCTTTAGGTAGAGTGGGAGGGAGGCTGGCCCCCAAGTAGGCCAGGCAGGAGTGGGAGGCACAGGACATGGAGACAGGAAAACGTGGGGTGCAGGTCTGAATGTTCATCGCATTTTATGTGCTATAGACAGATAACTGTGCAAACACTTGATACAGTCTCATGCATGGTTATCACATAATTTTTAATATTTGCCTGGCATAAAACACAAGTTTTTCAGAATCTTTAACCTCATATATTGTTTGAGAATGCTTTGCTTCAAAAAAATGCAAAATGATTCTTACACTGCCATGAAATGAACATGTTAAGATTTTAATTCATTAGTGGAAGGCATCTGTAAGATGTCATAACTATTTCTTATGAGAGCGCAAAGATGCTCAAATTTAAAGGAAGTAAGGGAACGCTGAAATGAATTTACAGAAGAGGGAAGTCCTCTTTGTGGGCACGGGAAGTTGAACTTTTGTCAGAACTCTTGACAGCTCTGTGGCCCTGAGAGCCCAGGATCACTTAACTTGGGAGGGTGTGGTCTAGACAATACATAATTTTCCACTGAAGCACAGATTTTTCCCTGCTTGCTACCTTCTTTTAATTGAAAATAATTCAAAGAAAGATTCACCTTGATCCCAAAATGAAGCTAGTCTCGTTGGGTGTGGCCTGCTGATGGCGCAGTATGGTGGGGGGTGCGGGGTCGCCAGCCTAGGCTGCGGCCTCCCTGGGTTTGCTTTTGTAAGTTAGCTTTTCCTAAACAAGCTGAGGTCAGGCTCTTAAAAGCCTGTTATTTGCCAAAGCAGTAGTAGGAAGTCACGCCCAAGAAACTCTCCACATGTTTATTGTATAGTCCTTTTTCTCAGCAGGAATAGAATTTCATTATTTCAGGTAATTTTCTTTGAGAATGGAAGGGCTTTTTCTCCATTTCTCTTTTTGGAATTTTATGCAAAATTGAAATGTCAGTAACTAGGTGGGAATGTAAAGCTAGCATGGTTTCATACTTGTTTCACTTTCAGATTGAAAATATCAGAAGGAAGCACAATTACCTGCCTTTCATCATGGAATTGTTAAAGACTTTAGCAGAACACCAGCAGTTAATACCACTGGTGGAAAAGGTAAGGCCCTGGCGGCTGCAGCTAAGCAGAGGTAAACTAGGTGACGCTTTTGACTTTCATTTATTCGCTTTTACCTGTTATTTTACACTGTAGCTGAGCATTAGTTCCACCAGGTATCTGCAGAATGAAAACAAGGGCTGGCCGGCAGCAGCGCTGCCCAGACCCGAGTGTCGCAGGCCAGGCTGCGCGGGAGCAGAGGGGAGCTGGAGACGCGCCCCTTCCCTGAAGCTAGCGGCCAGGTGTAACGCAGGCCGTAGAAATAGGTTTTCTTGTGGAACCTAGCGAACATTTGACTTTGCAGAACTTAGAACCGAAATAGGCATTGGCGAGGCAGGAAGTGTGGCTAAGCCTAATAAGACCTGAGCTCTGTTGTCTGGACGCCAATATTCTTTCCACTGACAGGAGACGAGCCTCAGGGCAACATTCTACTTTTCCTTCATGCAAACACTGTTCCAGAAGTGAAACAGATTTCATTTGTTTATGCTGTAAATCAGTTTTCTGAGAGTGACCATGGCTGGGTACCCATTATCTGGCTTCTCCCCGGATACTCCGATAGGGGAGGGGTCCCCACTGACCAGGTGGCTCCAACAGTTTGAGAAACACGTTGGGAAGATACCACCAGTCAAATAAAATATTGGACCATTCACTTAAAAGACTAGAAATATACATGCTAAGTATATTTTCTCATACTCATTTCAGGTTTATGAAGCAAAGATACATCTCAACCCAGTTAGGCACTTGTCATAAAGTCTAATATGAGACGTGAGTTGGGGTTTTTGTGTGTACCTTACCTCCCAGCCCTGAATCATGTGTGCTTCAACCTTTCAAATGCAAAAGTTACTGGAGACTGCTGGATCTTCTCATTTTGGTAGATGTTTTTCTATTCATGTATTTCAGGGTATCAAAGTTAAAAAAGCCCAAGATAGGAAACTAATATTTAAAATTCTGGATGAACAATTAGGGTCCTGTGATTCTCAAAATGGCCCAGTTACTAGAGTAGCTAGTCTTGTGCTCTCTGTATGAAGCACTATGTAGCTTTCTATGAAGAATGACCAACTAGTTAACAATATACACTGTTTTGCTAAGTCATATAATATGTTATATCAGACTTATGCATAGAGAAATATTAAGGAACAAATGTTATTAGAGCAATTTTAAACGTATGTATTTCACTTTAAAATTGTTCTGTGAATAAATGTTTTGTGAAAATTGGGGAAAAGGACACTTTATGTTTAGTTTTAGTAACCATATAATTCCAGATTAAAAAATACATACACATAGTTGAAGAACCAAAGCTTCTCAGCTTTTGTGTTGGCCGGTAGTTGCTCAGCTCCCATGTGGACACAGGAGGGCAGTGTGTGAGCGCAGAGTCAGCCGAAGGGCCAGGCTGGCGTCTGCTTTAGTCTACTCGGGGTTGCAGGCCACCTGGATTGTGTCTGGCCCTGCACTGTCCTCTGATTACTGACATCGCATATACACTTCTGAGACACATTATTTCTTGTGTACATGCAATGTTATCTCCCTAGAGTAGGAAGAGAATTCAGATTATTTGATTAAAATTTTTGAAATGTTTTAATTATCATTTATCTAGCTGCAAATATAGTTCAGGCACTCTGTTCAAGTGTGTGACTGTATACATGAATAAGATACTTATTTCAAGCAATTTATGATAGAGTTGGGGAAAAATAAATAATCACAGTCCTGTGCTAAAGAGCATTTTTTTCCCCCTGATAAGTGCCAGAATCAAGTCATGGGAAAGATCCTGGAGGAAGGGTAGTACCTCTTAAATAGCTTTATGCAACTTAAAATTTCACATCCACAAAATGTTAACTCTTTGGTTAGAATTAAATGCTTAACCTCTACCAGTACATTAGCTTCCATAGCACAAATATATTCTTGTTTATCTTATTTTGAAAAAAAAAAATCCTATCATGGAAAATATCACTTTCTGCTGCTCAGGCACATGCTAAAATTTAAAAAGAATAGCTTGAGATTAAATTTATAATTTTACTATAAAGGCTTTAATAGTGATAATCACTTAATGGTAATACGCCCAGGAAAAATTTCCAGCCCTGGCTGATGGCACAGTGGATAAGGCACCAGCTTGCAAACCCAAAGGTTGCTGGTTCGATTCCCAGCCAGGGCACATAATCAGGTTGCAAGCCAGGTTTCCAGCCAGGTCTGTAGCTGGAGGCAGGTGAAAGGCAATCATACATGGATGTTTCTCTCCTTCTCTGCCTCTCTCTCTTTTTCTCTCTCTGGAAATAATAAAATCTTTAAAAAAAAAAAGAAGAAAAAGAAAAATTTCCTGTGGAATTCAGAAATGGATTAAGCTGAAACAGTCCCCGAGCCCAGGGGAAGAGTGTTGGAATAAAGTGTGACGGGCGGGAAGGGGTGGGGGCGCCAGCCAGAAGCATTGCGGCTACCCCAGCAGGGCTGCTGCGCCCACACGCCCCGGCTTCCCCGGCCTCCGCATCCCGCAGCGCGCCTGTGTGAGCTTCCCCCTCCTTCCTGCGCGTGAAGAGAGGGCGCTCCCGCGACTCCCAGGGCCTGTGGCCGCCATGGCCCGGGCTCCGGCCTAGCCTTGAGTGTTTTCGTTGCACAGGGGCTTCTAGCTCTACCTGGTGAGTCTTGACTGTGTGTTACATCCAAACTGCCCTGGGCTAACCCTAGAAATATATCATTATACCACCCTGGTGCCATATATCAATCCGATCCTTAAGTAGAAAATAAAGTCAGATAGCCCCAGCCGGAGTGGCTCACCGGGCTGGGCATCATCTCATGGAAAGGTTGCGAGTTCAATTCCCAGTCAGGGCGCATGCCGGCCCAGGGCCCCAGCTGGGGCCTGTAGGAGGCAGCTCATCAATGTGTCTCTCAGGCTGCCTCTCTCCTTCTATTCCTCCCTCCCTTCCCCTATCTCTAAAGATAAATACAATCTTTTAAAGAATAAACTTTTACTTGTTCAGGTACACTTACAATTGTTAAAAAAATTTTTCTCAACCTTTATATGTAATTCTGAATCATTGTCTATTCCAAGTTTTTAACCCACCCATAACCTGCTATAATATAAAATTACAAATTCAGTTGCTATGGGGGGGTTCAGAGCAGCCTCACAATGTTGACTTTTGTCCTCATGTTACTAAAATGCGATAATTTCATTGGTAATAAATCTTCAAAACTTTTTCTATCCCATAATTAAATAAGGTAGAAGTTATTTGCAATACATTAATACCTATGATTACAGATTTATCTGACTTGATCATTTTAAATACCTTATTGGCATACTATCAGAAGGAAATTATTTCTAAACAGTGTATATTTCGTCCATGCTATTTGGAAATGGGTAGTATTTTTTATTTTTTAACAAAGGCAGAACAGAATACAGGCTTTTGGCTTAAATCTCAGATATGTAACTTATTAAAAGTATTTTTACTTCTATGTGTATCTGTTTCCTTTGCTGTAAATTGGGAGTCATACCTAGTATATATTAATGATTGTATCTATAAAGTATATAGTAAATGCTTCATAAATAGTGGTAATTATTTTTAACTTATTTTATTTGACTTAGCCTTAATTACATAGTTTAATAAATGTATGAGCACTTTCTGCATAATATGTCTTTGCTCATGTATGTTCTAAACTTTATACCATAAACCAGTACATTCATTTCTTGTTAATTCTACTAAGTAGTCTGTAATATTTAGCATATACTCAGAAATCAATAAGGAAAAAGGTACATATTATTTCAAATTATGTCTAAAATCTAATTGTATTTTTATTATTTGGAAACAAAAATTCTTTGTAGGAGAAATCATATCTATATCAAATTACAAACTGAGCTTGTTAACAGAAAATGTTCATGCGGGCACTTTTATCATTTTTTTATGGCACCCATAACGTTTACTTTTAATACATGTTAGGGCATTGCATTCAGTTTTATCATACAGTTGTATAATAATTATATTACCGAATGCATAATTTTAAAAAGATGGTAATTGTGCTAAGTACCTTATTTTTAATCTAAGAGAGTTTTTTTCCTAATTGTGTAACAAAAATCTAGTTTATTTGTCCCTTTCTGACTCTGGTGGCCTAGTGGAAAGAACATTGTGTCCTAGTACTCTGAAATCTTTCTCCTGGACGTGCTGCTGCGGAGCAGTGGAACTGGCCTCCCCTGCGGGTGTGTCAGGAACGCCGGACCCTCAGGCAGGCCTTCTGTGGTATCACAGCTCTTAGATGGGCCCAGCCCTGCGCAGCTGGGAAGCACATGGTGCAGCACAGGTCTTACTGTACAAGACCAGGTTGAGACCATCCCAAAACTCGGGCTGCTCTATCCGCTGAAGAGCAGAATGGAATTACTGTGTTCGAGCTGTGTAACTGTTAGGATAACGTGTGAGACATCTCTCAGGCCACCTCGGTGGTTTTGTGACATTTTTGTGAAGCTCATTCAAATATGCAGAAATTAACAGTGGGTTTTTCTTACACTCCATTTGAATGAGAAGTGGGCACATATATAAATATATTACTTTGAAATACTTATAAATTAGTATGACTTCATGGAAAAGATATGTATTGTTAAGTTATTAGAAGTATAATAGTAATGTCAAATTCTGATGAGCAAAGTACAAACCAAACATCATCCTGTTTTGAATGAGAATGAGTTTTAACTGCATAATTGTCTTGGAGTAGCTGCAAGTCTCTAGAAATCTTATCAACAATGCATTACAAGCCATATAGCCTAATACTGTTAGACACGTTTCATTAAATAGACTAGGACAGGTGCTTGAGATTTTATAATGCACTGTGTTTAATTTCCAGGCAAAAGAAAAACAGAATGCAAAGAAAGCACAGGAAACCAAATAAAGAAGATGCTTTGGGATGTGCACACATTACTGCTTCTGCATTTATTTCCATGGAAACCATTAAGCAACATCATAACCAACTCGGTGCCATTTGGCAATAGGACCAGTCTGTCTTGTCTTTAATGCATGGATCCATGAACGTTTCCCTGCCTGCATCGTGTGCATGTCGTGCCTACTAAATAAAAGTGGTGTGCAGACTGCTTGCCCAAGTCCATTATTTGACACTGGACTGAGAACTGTGACTCCCTGCAATAGGTAGCTACTGTGATAGGCCTAGAAAATGAACTAATGGCATTCTCTGTTTGTAACTGTCATAATCAGTCCTTTGATCTTTTAGCTCAAATGCTTAGAATTTATAAATGTCAAATCTTGATTGAAGTGGATCCTCTTCTCATTTTTAACGGAAAAAATCAGTATTTCTGTCTTGGGTAATTAAATATTTTGAGGATTTAAAAATGAATTTTATGTCCTATATTAATTATTTGGAAAAGTATCATTTTAATGCATATCATTTGCACAGGACAAAAGTGCAGTTTCTAGTGATTTTCATTGCTGCCAGTAGAAGAAGTAATAAAACATCCCAAATTTATTTTCGCAAACTCTTACGTGTGTGGGGTTATTTATGTCTTGTAAAACGGTTTCAAGAAGGTATATTATTTTCCAAGTCCACTTCCAGGGTAAGAACAGATTGTAAATGTCAGGTTTCAGGTGTCACACTCAGCTTTTTTCCGCTGTTAATCTGGACTGTTATGAAATACTGGGGGTTTGACAATTCCGAGTGTCTGCTCTCCTTCCTGGGGTGGAGGGTGGTAAGGACGCTCACATGTAACAGGGGCAGAGTCTGTCCCGCCCGGTGCTTCCCGGGGCTGCACCCAGCTTGCCCACGAGGAAGGCTTTTCCCTGTTGCTTTTGGGCGTTGCTTCATTTTTTTACTTTATAAAAATAGTTGCAACAGCAAAAGGCTAAAGTGCCATCTGCTAGAAAACGTATTAGGAAAAAACCTGTAAGACTGTTCTCAATACGTGCTAAGTGTTTTTGCCTGTCCACACTAATCCTCACAAGACAGGAGGTGGCTCGTGCGTGTTACCCCGTGTTCCCGATGAGGCCGGAGCCCCGGAGCTAGTGAGTACAGCCAACAGGAGCAGACCCGGGCCTCAGCCCCAAGCTGCAGCCAACTCACCTGTTCCCTCCCGCCCCTCCCGCCCTGTCCTTGGATGCGCAAGCTGCTCCGTGGACAGAGCCACACAGCGAGGCCGGCAGGTGGCAGCATGAGGACTGCGCCGGGCAAACAGCCACCTTTGCGGGGTTACCAAGGGCCGCACACAGGACAGGCGGCCCTGGGCGCTGGGAGGCGGCGGCTCCGTGTGGGCCGCGGTTACCAAGGCGGTGATGAGCGGCCCACGTCCCACACGCGACCTTTCAGCCCCTGATCTGAGCACAGAGAGGCAATCACGGTAGGGTGACTGACAAGACTTAATAAAGTTTGCAGAAGACTAACCTACGCCCGGAGGCCAATTTATTCATTTGCTCTACAATTAATGATGGCCAAGCCGACCAGACATTCCCATCAGCCCACCAATCCCTTCTCTCCCTGGCAGATAACGTGCCAAGGGAGTCGCATTAAAACCAGAAGGTTGGCTGACTGCAAGACTGGTCCAGAGGAAATTGGTTTGTGGAGATAGTGACCGTGAAGCCCTGTGACAGGTTTCGCCACACCAGGTACCCACAGGTCTGGGTGATGCCCCCCACACCCTGGTCAAAGGTCAACTGCCTTCTCCTCCCACGTGCTGGACACACAGTGACAACTTTGTAAACATGATCACTTTTCTGGTGGACACTCTCCTTTCTCTTTTCTCATTTCCACAAATATTTTCAAATACATTGTCATTTATGTGTATGTTTATTTTGGTTTTAATCTTATTCTCACGTGGCTTCTGAATGACATTGGGTGTTTATGTTTATTTTGGTCTTAATCTTATTCTCACATGGCTTTTGAATGACATGGGGATAGACTCCTTAGTCTTGTAAACTCTCCAGGCAAAGAAACGATTTCCTCTAACCTGTGCGGCACCTGTGTACCAGAAACCACGGTTTCCGTCCTCACACTGCCAACGTGACCTTCCCTAATGCAGCATGTCTGAATAGCCTGTATTAGGATGTAGGACATCTTCCTCTTTTGACATGATTATTATTAGAGTAGCTGTATTGGTAATACAGAGGGTACCCTGGGTGACAGTTACATTCTAGACTAAAATGTACTTGAATTAACATTTGCCATAAAAAAATTTGTATGTCAACATAAGTAGCTTGGTTGCAGTTTCTATTAGTAACTTGTTACTTAGCTACTTGGCTCTACAACCATTCTAAGGACTGCACGTTCTTTAAAAACTTTTTTTGATTTTTCAATTATAGTTGACCTTCACTGTTACATTAGTGTCAGGTGTACAGCATAGTTGGTAGACATTTATGTAACTGATGTCCCTCTAGCAAGTCCAGCACCCACCTGGAGCACAGTTGTTGCCATATTTCCGCCTCTGTTCCCTAAGCTGCACTTCACACCCCTAGGACTTTCTGTGACTGCCAGGTTGTCCTTCTTCACCTCTTCCCCGTTTTTACCCAGTCCCCCAACACCCCTCCCACCTGGCAACTATCAAAATATGTTCCCTGCCTTTCTGAGAGCTGTCTCCTCTTGTCCTCTTTCTGGAAGCTGGTGAACACACTTGCACAGTTAAGACTGAACTTTCTGCAAACCATTTTATCCTCAAACTGGAACTGCACAGCGCAATCTGTTAGAGGCCAATCGGCCGGACGTGGATTCAGGTGTCCCGGGATTCTAGTCCTGCTATTACCTGTTGTTGGTGTCGGCCTGTGTTCCATTGTCTGCTGAATCGTACTTTGTCCTTTGTTGTGAGTTTCAAGTGGCCCTTACAGAACCAACAGATGGCTTTCACATCTGTTTGCAAGACTAACCCTTAAAACAAATATTGCTCCCTTAAAGCTTCTTTGTATTAGGCAGACGCTCTTTTTCCTGGTTGAGTCTAAACATAAGATCAAGTTTATAAGACTTAAGTTGCTTTCTTAAAAAACACACATAATGTTTACAAAAAGTTTGGTTACATTGTCTAAGTGTTTATCTCTTTGCTTTGGGGGTTCCCCCCATTGACAATCTTATACATCTAATTTACACTACCTTGAAGCAGTCTTTTTGCTACTTTTTACCTCTAAAGTATGTACAACCGCATACAGTATGTATTCTACACATCTCCAATTTGACACCTAGTCAATCTTTGTGCCTTCTCCCCAGACTTATTCACAAAGAGGAAAGGCAACCCTTCTCGGATACACCCTGAAGTAACTGGAGACTATGCTGGGGCCTTGTGATAGAAGTACCATTTAAAAATTTTTGAGTGACATTTCATCAGTGAAGTGTCAGGAAAGAAGCCCTATTGTAAATACCACATGTTAGCATTATAATAGAAGAAACAAGGTTGGAGGTAGACTTGAGTATCTGCTCATTCAGTCTAAAGGTATTTATTAGGCACCTGCTGTGAGTCAGGTTCAAAACTATCTTGGGCTGGGTTTGGGCTGGGTTTGAACCTTGTAGGATGAGAATATTTCCTTATCTTAACTTCACCAAGCAGCAGGGACGGCATGAGCAAAAGCAACTGTTGCCAGACAAAACAGTTTAAAATAAGCCCAGTTGGCCTTGTATGCAGTGATGCCGTGTGTATACTTGGAGCATGTGTATGAGATTAGACTTCCATTTGGAGTTACTGATCTTGGGGTCACAGCATGAGCCTTCTGGTCCCCTTCTTTCTTTTTCCAGACTCAGTAACAGCTTTTGTACGTGTGTGTGAACTGAGGGGAAAAAAGAGAAAAGACGTGTTGGCCGGTTTCCAGTTCAGGTTCAAGATAATAGATAAGAAGTAGCCATTTCAACTTATAAAGTATCAGCATCAGGCGCCGGGAGGTGCTTCCCAGGAACTGGGAGTTGGGGGAGTAAGATGCACCCGACAGGAGTAAACGCAGGAAGTCCCTAGAGCCGGGCCTACTGCGCCCAGGCGCCACGGACGCGGGCCGCAGAGGTCACAGCCTGGCGGGGCGGGGACAGACGCTGTCCCAGGCGCGCAGCTGCCCAGCCAGCAGCCACTCGCCAGGTGCGCACCGTGGTCTCCGCTTCCGCCAGCAGGTGCCGTTTGCTCCGCTTGTCTTGGTGCGCAGGCCCCTCCTGGCCCAGTTTCCTACCTTTACTCATCCGAAGAAGCAGCATTTCGTGTCCCCTCCATTATGGGTCCTGCACACCCCTGCAGGCCTTGTAACTCCCCAACACTTGGGCTACACTAAATTCACGCAACAGCAGCAAATCAAGCTGCAATCAAGCCCAGGAGAAAGGGGGGCCAGCAGGAGCGTAAGCACGAGGGCTGAGGCCGCTACCGGCGCAGGCGGAGCGCGTTTTCCCCGAAAGAGCCACGAGTTGCGGCCCGTGGCTCCGTGGATGCAGCGCCCGAGGCCGCAGGTTCGAGCCCCAGTCGGGGCACAGGCGGGGCTGCGGGCCAGGCGCCCACCGGGCTGCCTCCCTCCCGCTCGAGAACCGAACCGGGAGGCGGTGAGAAGCCCCGCACGGAAGAGACAACGCTGGCCGCGCGGGCGCCGGGCTGCAGGGGGCGCTGCGTTCACACCGCGGGCGGCACGTGCGCGCTGCGGCCGCGCGTCACCCCACGCTACGTCAGGCCACGTCAGGCCACGTCACGCGGGCTGGGCGCCCACCACAGCGCCCCACGGCCGGGGGTGGGGTGCGTATCACGTCACGCTACGCCACGGCACGTGAGGGGCCGTCACGCCACGCATGCGAGCACGTCACGTCCTGCGTCCTGCTGGCCGGCGGGAGCGAGGTGGCCGCCGTTGCCGCGCGGTGGGTGAAAGAGCTGCTGTCCTGCGGGCGCCGGCGGAGGCTGCGGGCGCAGGGCCCAGGGGACGTGGGGCCGGGGGTGGGGGTACACCGGGGCCCTGGGTGGGGTGCGTGGGGACCCGGGGTGGGAGTGCGCGGGGCCTGGGGGCGCATGGGCTGGGGTGGGGGTGCGGGGCTCACGGGGAGGGGAGCGGGGCCCACGGGGGGGTGGGTGCGCCGAGGCCGGGGAGGGGGGCGCGGGGGCCGGGGCGAGGGGCGCGGGGACCTACGTGCGCCGCCCCCGCCTTGCGGTGGGTGCAAGGTTAGGCCGCCACCTGCGAGTCTCGTCATTCTCGCGTCTGCGTCTTCCTGGACCTGTTGGTGACTTGTGTGGTTTCCTAGTTCTGCTGCAGGGGTGCGTGTGTGTGTACATAGGTGCACGCGTGTTCCCTGCCTCACTGTCCGTGAGCACCTGTCTGCTGGACTCTGGGGGCCCCGGGGAAGCTTCCCTCGCGTATGTTTGTGTGTGTGTACATATGTGCACGCGTGTTCCCTGCCTCACTGTCCGTGAGCACCTGTCTGCTGGACTCTGGGGGCCCCGGGGAAGCTTCCGTCTTGTACGTTTGTGTGTGTTGTACATATGTGCATGTGTGTTCCCTGCCTCACTGTGAACGCCTGTTTGCAGGAGTCTTTGGGGGCCCACAGGTGAAGTTTTCCCCTGGAGAAGGTGTCTGTGCCCCAGACTCAGGCTTCGCGGCACCCCGTGTGATGCCCTGCGTGATTCCCTGCCTGTCCACCGCCTGAGCCATGTAAAGGTGGGTCTCTGTCGTGGTGGGGATGCTCTGGAGTCCCAGAGTTTTGTTTGCCTGGGGGCTTCTCCAAATTGATTCTTATTTTATAGGAGATACCCTTTTGGTTTCTATTCCTGGAAAGCCCTAGAAATGAAAGTTATTCAAGCCCCGGAGTCTGGCAGGGTTCCATACAGTGAAAGCCTCTTGTGTGCCCTTCTTCCTTGGTTGGGTCCACTTGGTTGGGTCTGTTGGCTTCATTTCACCCACTGTTACTATCGTTTTTAAAAATGGCTTTAAGCAAGAGATTTAGTCAGCTACCAGGACAGCATTACCAGGCAGTGGGGTTCCTCCTCTGTTCTTTTCCACATGTAGATGTTGTCAGAGTTTGCTAGCAGTTATTATTTCAAAAATTGATAGTAATGTCTTTTTTCAGTTTTCATTGGATTTATTGGGATGTCATCAGTTAATAAAGTTACCTAGGTTTCAGGTGTATAATTCTATAATACATTATTTGAACACTATGTATGTGTTCACCACTTCAAGTTGATAGTAATTTCATTGAAAATAAGTGTCATTCTCATCTCTGCATTAGAGATACTTTGTGTTTCAATTGTTTTTTGGTTGCTAGTGGCCTTAATCTTTTGTGGGTTTAATGACCATTTGTATTTCTTTGCTAGTGTAGTGCCTGTCTTATATTGTATTTAGCCTAGTTTCCTATTGATCCATTATTTTTGTTATTCACTTGTAAGAATGTTAGATATTAAGAGTGTTGCTTTTCAAGGGAAGCTGAAATATTATTTCTTAGTCTTCTTCACCATCATGTTCATCAATAAGAAGGAGAAACAGATGGCTTAAGGCTAATGGTCTCTAATAATTATTGAATGTTTACTAAGCGTCAGGGACTGGAACCTTCATTTCCATTGATTTCATCACTTTTCCATTGTTGCAAAACAGGCTGTGTGGCTGGAACCTATTCCCACACCATCACCCCATCATGCTCTCCTTCCTTCTGGGCTCTTCCCCAACTGGAGGTGACTCTGCTCCTCTGTCTTCATCAGTCTCTTTTTGGTGACATCTGTCTACTGTACTACAGACTTAGTCGTCTTCTGATTCATGGCGTTTGGCCTCCCTGTTCTTCGCCCCCGTGTCCTCTGGACGCCCTCTGTAACCCTCTCACATCTGCCCTGCCTGAGGAACAGGTCAGCCCACTTCCCGGGGAGCCCGGAGGCAGCTTCCTGTAGTAAGGGGATGCCCACAGTTATAGCAGGAGGGATCCAGGTTCCTGCACAAGCTGTTGGGAAAATGGTAACTGAAATGTTCTTCTGCTCCTGCACTTTGCATCCCCAGCTCCCCGGCACTGCTTCCCTGAACTGCTACCCACATTCACTCCTGTCCTGCACATGTAACTAGCAGGTGACAAGGCTTTGATTCTGTTAGCAGGAGTTGGAGAAAAAAGACCCCATGACTGTAAAGGAAGGTAACGCTGCTTCTCTTGTCATGGCATCCTATTTGGGCAGATTCCTCCGTTCCCACAGGTTCCACACAGATGCCTGTGAATGGGCCTCCCAAGACCTGGTTTCTCTCCCAGTTCCTGCCCCGCTAGCGCTGAGCCTCCCCATCTAAATATTCTTCTAAGTCAGATGGAGAAAGACAAATCCCATATGATTTCACTCATGTGTGACTTTAAAGAACAAAGTAAATGAGCAAACAGCACAGACCCAGATTTCTAGACAGAGCACAGACTGATGGTTGCCCAAGGTGGGGAGGGGCCTAGGCGCTGGGCGAAGGGGGAGGGATTAAGAAGTACAAATTGGTGGTGACAAAATAGTCACCGAGATGTGAAATGCAGCATTGGGAATATAGTTGTGAGCACTGTAATGCTGGTGCCAGGTGGGCGCTGGAGATCCTGGGGCCCGCTTCGTCTAACTACGATGCTGTGCACCTGAAACTAATCCAGATCAAGTAAAACGTTGAATGCCACTGTCACTGAAAATAAAATTAAAGAACTCTTTTGTAACGTCAAAGCCATCATGTCCAAAAGCACCCCCACATCTTTTCTGACTTTCCTGTTCCCTTACTGGTAGCAAGACACCAAAAGTTAAGGGAGGTGGTTAGTCACCTTCGAGTTCCCTGTGCCACCACCTCCTCTGTCTTGTGGCTGCCTGTGGCGCGAGTTCACCTTGGCAGCGAGTCATGGTTACCACTGTATTTTCCTGCCACCATCCTTCTTGGCAGGGTGTTGTCACCAGCGTTTCAGCTGCAGGCTGCATGGCCGGATGTTACCTGCCGTGGCCAGAAACCATAGGAACCAATCGGAGTGGCTGCTGGTGTTTGCGCTGAGCTTGCATGCACGTGACTGTTCACGCCGTCTGACACGGACAGTTGCCACACACACAAAATAGATTCAGGTGCGTTTGTCCTGTCTCCGTGCGTTTGTCCTGCCTCCGTGCACTTACGGAGGCAGAGTGACGTGGGCATTTCTGCCGTCATCGCCCAGGTTTCCTGACGCGTTGGGGAAAGTGATGTCCTTGCCTTTCAGGGCCATTCAGGTTGGGGTGAGAAAAGGGCGGGGTGTGAAATCTGAGCCACAGGGAGGCCAGCTGTCAGGCCAGCCCCTGGACACAGTGACGCAGGCAGGAAGCCACTGGCACCCCCCTGAATAGGCACGGTGGGCAGGTCAGTTCAGAGGGCTCGGAGAGAGACGGAGAGCAGCTGTCCGCTGCACGAGTGGAGAGGACAGTGACACCCCTGCTGGGTCCGGCCGCTGAGGGGACAACAGGCTGATCGCGCCCCCAGGCAGCAGTCTTCCTCACAGAGGGTCAGGGGTCAAGTACATGGTGTGTACACCGAAATAGATGTAATATTGTTCACCACCCTCACCCCGCTACATTTAATTCAGAAAAAGTTTGCTGCTGAGGAACATGAGCTACTTTGTTTATGTTGAAAATTAGTCTTGGAATTGTAAAGCTTTGGGGGAAAGTAATTAAGAGACACTTTCACATCTTACATGTGAAATGATCCATGTAAGTGAAGCAAAACCAAATAGAATTGGTTTAGAACATGCAGAACTTTTTTTTTTTTTTTTTAATTTTGAATAACAGGCATGTTTTTTGGGGAAAATGATGAAGCTTTGGGCTTCTGGGAATGTCTCTCCATCTGGATGTTAGGGAGTCAGACCTCTTCAACTGAGTCCCCTCCACTTGGGGGCTGCTGTGGCCCCCATCCAGCTCTGCAGCGTCTCCTTGGGCTTCCGGGGTTTTGGAACCTTGTTTGGACAGTGACAACCTTTCATTCTCCAGGCTCACTGTCCTGTCCACCTTGCTCTGAGTGTGCAGTTTTCCCTCAACCTTCTTCCTGCGCTGTCAAGTTTCTGTCATTCTTGGGTTCACCTGACACCATTTTCTCTGATACTTCCAATGGCTGCTCTTATTTCTAGATTTCTGGAAACCTGTTCTTGCCATTTGATTTGCAGGCCCTCACAGCATGTGCTCCTGTTTCCCACCCCGGGTTCTCTAACACCGCAGCGGCATGGAATCCATGCCAGAGAAACAGTGTGGTCCACACTGAGACCGTGTCATTTCTAAGTGCTCCCACTGTCTGCGAGGGACAAGCTGAAGGCTAGACCGGCGTCTGTGCGCCTTCAGTTTCCTCTGCTTCTCCCAGGGTCATCACCCTGAGGACAGTGCAGTCAGGGCGAGTGTCAGAGATGCAGAGCAGTGGCAAGGGCGTGGCCTCAGAAATCTCAGAGCTGCTGCTTCCTAATTTTCCTCAAGATCCCCACCTTCCAGCCTCAGCATAAGGGGGGGTCCTGTCCTCAGCTCTGGCAGAGGCATTCTGATTAACGTGGCCTGTTCATTATCACTGTAGGGCATGCATTCAAGATTTTTGAGATGCAACTTCAGTTTTAAGTAGGTGACCCTGCAGAAGGAGAGCTTCTTAACTTCTGCACTTTAGAAAAAGTGTTCATGCTATTACAGATGTCCCCATCTCCCACCTCCCCACCCCCCTCCTCCGCCATCACATTGTTGTCTTGTCCACGGGCTGTGCACGTGTGCATGTGTATGTTCTTTGGCTGACCCCTTCCTGTCCTCCCATCCCCTCCCCTCTGACAGCTGGCAGTCCGTTCCATGTATCCAGGCCTCTGATTCTATTTTGTGCGCCAGTTTTGTTCAGTAGATTGCAGTTATAAGTGAGGTCATAGGGTACTTGTCTTTCTTTGACTGGATTGTTTCACCTGGTATCATACTCTCCAGGTCCATCCATGCTGTTGCAGAGGGTGAGAGTGGTTGGTCTGTCGTGTAAATGCACCACATCTTTTTTGACTTCTGCGCTTCGTTCTGTCAGGACATGGCTCCAGGAGACACTGCAGCCACTGAGGAAGAAGCCAGCAGGTGGAGAGCGGTCGGCCCAGGAGGGCGCCAGAGAGCCGAGCTGGACCTGTTTCAGACCCTGTGAGTACGGGCTCCCAAATGACAGCCGTCCGCTGTCCCTGTCCCGTGACTTAGCGTCACCTTCGGAAACCTGTCCCTTTGTTTCCTTTGGGGTGTAAACCACTCCTGGCCAGGATTCTTGCCAGAAAGAACATTTGGAGAAAAATTAGTGCTATACTGAGAAAGGTACCAAATAGTTACGGATGATTTCTGTGATCTTTCCTCGTGTAACCATGATTACAGTTTTTCCGCAATGATTGCACGTTGTACATGCAGAGTGGTTGCTAGTGTGCAGAGTGCTTTCTGTGCCATTTAGTCTGCCAACAGCCCCCGAGCTGGAGGGCAGAGGGAGCTGTGGGCAGTGGGGTTCAGAAAGGCTCTCTGCGGTGACCAGCATCCCACAAGAGGAAGTGGCAGGGCCTGGTCATGGGGCCTGAGACCTAGTGCGCCGGCCCCCACTCGGGGTGGGAGCAAACCTGGGCCTACGGGGAAGGAAGGAGGCGGAGAGCAGCAGTGGGGGGTCCTGGCTGTCGGGGTGGCTGCTCCCGAGGGTCACCCACCCTCCGAATCATGGGCGAGTCACAGCCTAGCCATGCGAGGCGCTACTCGAGGGGTCGACCTGTTGTGTGCGCCCTGATTCTGACTTCCTGTGGCTCTGCCAGGGGGTGCTTATGCAGGCCGGGTGCACCCGTGCTTGCTTTGCGGGCTCTGCGCTGCGCTAGGGCTCCCACGGGACGGGCTGCACGTGCCCTGCCTCTGGGGCTCTGCAGCCCCCCGCTGCCTGCCCTGAGCAGCCGGGAACGCAGGTGGGATGGGTGAGCAGCATCTTACACTCTCTTTGAACCCAAGTCGTGGGCTTTCCACTTGCAGAATCATTTCACCTCAGAAATGCAAGAATAATAATTCGGGAGCTCCTTCTGTCACGGGGATTCTGGGGTGGCGTACGAGTCCCTAGGTGCTCATTCATTAGGCACTTGAGGGATGGGTATTGTCCTGGGGCTGGCGTCTCCTGTGTTCATGAAGCGTGTGCCTCAGTTTCCTTACTTGTGAAACGGGGGCGACAGTCGTGACGACTTCGTTGATGGGTCGTGAGAGCTGAGTTGAAGTATGTGGAGGTTAGAGAAACACGTGGAGTATGTGTAGTGTTCCCTAGGTGCTTGCTCTTATTATTATTGAACATATTTATTGAGAGGCTCTGGTGTGCCAGGCGTTGGGGGAAAATGACAGGGTTTTTGCAGAGTGGAAGAGTCTTCTCATGAGAGAATTTATGGTCAAGTTGCCAGATAGCGGCGGGTGTGATTTTGAGTTAAGTGGTCAAGCTTTATAGAGCTGCGTGTTTTCCAGTCTTCCAGAATCTTGTGCATGGATTTCGGAGTGAAACAGACCCGGTTTTCATTTCTGGCTTCACCTCTTACCAACCATGTGTCTTCACTCTGTCAGTCCGTTTCCTCCTCTGTGCTGTGGGGGCACGGAAAGCCCCCAGCTTACAGCATCCTTCAAAGGACAAACAAAACTACGTGCATCCGTATTTCTGCACGTATGTAAATGTGTAAAGCTGTTGCCCAGTGCCTGCGGAGTGGTAAGTATTCACCAAGTGGCAGTTCCTGGTAACCCTAACTTGAGCAGTGGTAGCGTATGTCTTTCCAATGCAGGCCTCTGCTTAATTGATGTGTCTTTCTGATATGCGTTCTGACTTGTTGAGAAATCAGTTTCATTGTTAGCTGCGGAAAACATTCCCAAAGAGGGCAAGTGCACACAGCTCTTCTTGCAGCCATTTAGGTAGGGAGCAGAAAAGGACGCCTAGGAATAAGGGGAGATTTACGGAGTTTGCTAAGCATACTTAGGAAGTTTTTAAACCATTGATGGTAAAAATGAGTTAGTTGCATATTAAAATAATTATTAAGAAGAAGAAAATAAAGTAGTGGCATACACTCAAAATATTTTATAGGGCCCAAAAAGAAAAAAAAAAAATTAAAAAAAAAAAAAAACATTTCTAAATCTGGTGTACATAGCTTTAAATTTTATCTTAAAAAAATTATTTATGGGGAAATACATAAATTCAGTGGCTTTTCCAAAGCACAGATGTTTGCTCTTAAAAGGCGAAGTCTGCATTGAACATCGTGTGTACTTTCAAACCTGTCTCCCAGTCTCCCCGCCTAACTTCTGTTCTTCTGTCTTCAGACATACATGCCCATGTTAGAGGCAGCAGATGGATTCAATTTGTATTAAGCTCTAGTGCAAACGGAAAGTATAATATGAAAAGGATATTTCCATTTATGTAGCAACGAGTTAATGTGAAATTCAGCTTTATGATGTTTAGCTTTGAGATATCCTGCCAAAACACAATTGATTGATGGGATGGAAATTAAAACCATTAATGGGATCCTTGGTCTGTAAATCAGGGTTGGGGACTGTGGGGCTAAGGTCACCTTCTTTATTGCTCTTTGTGGGAAGGGAAAGCAAGTAACACACGTCCCTGGGTCTGTGGGCCTGGCTACCCCGTAGCGAGTTGAGGAGCCTGTGGTGGACAGAATACAGCCACCCAAGAACAAACTAGGGACAAGCGTCTGCAAGGGAACCACTGGCCACAGGACTGGGACAAGAAAAACACTGGAAATTGCAAAGTAAAAGCAAATTACAAGGTGAAATTCCCAGCCAACAGCTGCAGTTCCTTTCCATTCCACAAGCCAGAACATGGTCCTCAGTCCTTCCTTGCAGGAATTGTCAACACAATCCACGGAGGGATTTTCAGTATTGGAAGAAAAGGCTGTGGGGGGAGGGAGAATAAAGGCTCACTTGGTACAGACTTCCCTCTTGGCCAGCTAGGCAGAAGAGACATCCCTCACACATGCCTTGTTTTTCCACCCCTCGGAATTCTCCTGCAAATGCAATTTGGGATGAAAAATTTAACAGAGGATTATTCTGTCTCTTAAAATAGAAGATTTATCCCACCCTTGTAAGGAACAAATGCTTTGTTATTTAATTTAGTTTTGTTTTCACCTCCACACTTTCTCTTATACCACTGGGATTGCCTCTAACTCTCTTGATTTCTCTCTAGTTTCTCCTGTGTTTTTGCTTTGTTTGGTTTTCTTTTTCCGGCTAGTTTCAGTGTCTAGTGAACCACGTCAGTGGTTTCTTAAACTTAAGCTTCCTTTCAAGAGATGAGAAACTAAAGTTAGGGGGCACCAACATAGAATTATCAATTTTTTGTTTTGCTAATTAAAGGCATCAAAAACATAAAAAATTGAGTAATTTAGTTGAATACAAAATCATCCTTATTTCTTGTGTTGATTCTCTGACTTGTTAAAAATATATTCCTAGGCCCTGGCTGGTAGCACAGTGAATAAGGCGCCAGCCTGTGGACCCAAAGGTCGCTGGTTTGATTGCCATCCAGGGTACCTAACCAGGTTGTAAGCCAGGTCTCCAGTCAGGTCTGTGGCTGGAGACAGGTGAAAGGCAACCATACATGGATATGTCTCTCCCTCTCTGCCTTTCTCCCTTCCCCTCTCTCTAAAAATAATAAATAAAATAAAAAATATATATGTATTCCTGATGGACCCTAGTCTGGAAACCCATTTTTGATATATCACTGTAATTTGAAATAATTAGTTTAAAGAATCTAGCTTCAGGTTATGAACAGAGTTCTTGATTTCCTTAATTCTACAATTATAAAATTTACATGATTTTAAACTTTAAAGATTGTGTCTATTTTATGGTTAAAGGAAAATACAATCTTCAAAGACTCCTCATTATGTTCAGGATGAAGCACTTTCGAAGATGGCCTCATTATCTGTTCCCACCAGCTGGTATAGCCTTCTCATTCTGGGTGTGAGGGAGCCAAAATTACACATTTTGGGGGAGTCAGATCAGCAGACAACATTATATATATATATATATATTTTTTTTTTCTTACGTGTGTGTGTGTGCCACAGAATTTTAATGATTAGTTTACGAGTGCCAGGAGATGAAAAGTTTGAATGCTGTTTTAACAAATGGTATTCTCTGAGAGACCTTGGTTAAAAACCCTCTTCAGAGGCCAAATCTCCAGGGAGAGTTGGTACCCCCAGTAGAGCTAGGGGCTTCTTCCTCTGGTCTCCCCTAAATCCCTGTGTCTCCCCAGTAATGCTCCCTGGAATACTGGGTGGCGATGTTTTAGCTCTGTTCTCTCCCAGAGAGCTCCTTGAGGATAGACTGCATCCCTTTGGATTTTTGTGAGGCAGAAACGTTAAAGTAGTTAAGAGATTTTTAGATAGAAATACTTAGAATTTAAACTTATAACCTTTCTTTGCACGGGATCAAAGCTTAGGCAGGACGGTTGCGCGGGTGCGTGTGGGCAGAGAGGAGCGGCATGGAGGGCTCTGCCCAACGCCCCCAGCTCCCCGGCCACGGGGCCGCCCGGAGGGCGGACCACTGTGTCAGGTGTTCGTGTGGGTTTGGAACGCCGCCACCCCCACACGGGTCTGGTCTCTGTGTGAACAACGCATGAAAGTATCCGGATGGCTCTGTGTCCACGCACCAGTGTGAGCAGTGCCTATAGATACTTCCCTTCATTTGTGTGAGCAGCGTCCCATGCCAACAACGTCGTTCCATTTTCTCATTTTGAGTAGCTGTCTGATTAAATGGCCTAACTGCATCGTATTTGGATTTGTTTGTTCTCTGGCACCGTGTCTGGAATAAATGTTTGTGGAATGAAGGACACACTCTCTCCCCAGGCCCAACTCGAGAATCCAGTTGGTCCAGCGGTGACCTTACCCACAGCCTCGGGGGGGACACAGGCAGGGAAATGAAAGAGGGAGCGTGGAGTGACTCATCTGTTTTTGTGTTTAATTTCCTCTTATCACAAAGCAGAAAACAGTCCTGGAAAATGAAAGAGGTGGTTTCACACATCATCATCACTTCCTAACTAAAATGACACTGTAGCAACATAGGATTAGGAAGACTCATTTGGTGCCTGGATCCTGCAGGCCCCTGACGTCGGATGCAATGTTTCTTTCCCCAAAACATGGCCTGGCCGGAGGGATTAAGAATTCTGACATCATGTTGTGCAGCAAGGTGAAACAATAATAAATCGGCTTGAACGTTTGTTCAACTGTATGGGTCGAGCGTTGTACGAGGGGTGGGTGCCCGCAGTTGAGGAGGGCCTGCTCACCCCCCAGACCCCAGGGCAGTTGGTAACAGACAGGCTTCTCCCGGCTGGCACCCCGAAGGCGGAGGAGGTGTCTCCAGGCGTCTTCTCTTAAAGACTTCACCTCACTTGGTGCCTTGACCCACGTGTGTGGTGTGTGTGGTGTGGCCCCCACCCGTTGCTCCGCATCTGCTCCGGCTCCAGCTGCCCCCGAGGAGATGCGAAGGCGTCATGGCTGCAGCCCGAGCCCCCGCCTGCGGACCCTGGCCCCCCACCGCTGCCAGGAACTTTCTGCCTCATCTTCTCCCACCGCCTTTGTAGATGAGCCATGGCTCCGCATGGGAGATGGGGTCCTGACCCCAGGACTGGTTTCTGGGCGTTAGCTGTGGTCAGGTAACACGAAGAGTGCCTGCCCGGAAGTGGGTCCCTGTCTCAGCTTGGTGTTGGGAAAACCCCAACTTTGGATGTTCACGTCTCCCTCTCTGACTCAAGGGTAAATTCCTAGTTGGTTTTAAAGAAAACTAAATTTGTGCTATTTAGAAATGTTATTTTTATTTTTTAAACTTTTTAAGATTTTATTCATTATTTTTAGAGAGAGAGGAAGGGATGGAGGAAGCAGAGAAACATCCATGTATGGTTGCCTTTCATCTGCCTCCAGCTATGGACCTGGCTTGCACCTTGGTTCTGTGCCCTGGCTGGGGATCGAACCAGCACCACTTGGGTTTGCAGGCCAGTGCTCAATCCACTGAGTCACAACAGCCAGGGCTAATTTTTATTTTAGCATCAGATTTGAGATCAAGAATTATACAGGGTGGGGCAAAAATAGGCCATACAGCTGTCAGGACATGGAACAGTTTATTCTTATATTATTTATTAACTACTATGTTACCACACAAACATGTGTAAATGTTTTTCCCCACCATGTTTATAGAAAGTGCCATGTCATAGGTTAATAATGCCGTTGTGTCCTTGAATATAATATTTCAGGAATATACTTAAATAATTACATTATGCTCCTTAGACCCAAAGAAATTCTGTCTCTCAAGAGGGTGGGATAGCTTGATAAGACCACAGACTCAGGCCCCGGCCGCCTGGGTCGAGATTGCTGGGTTTGCCCTGAGTAGGTGCGTGCGCTGGGCAGCGTTTGCCTACTGGGAGGTGGAGCGGAGGACGAGACGCACCCCCGCCCGTGGTGCTTGGAGAAGTGCTTGTCCGCAGTAACTACATAGGTGTTTGCCATGAGACAAAGAAACAAACTCCTGGTACGTGTGGCCGTCCTGTTCCCTGGTTGGAGACGGCGTTGGGGCACATTTGGTGTCCTAGCCAGTGAGGAGAAGCAGGAGAGCTCCCCCTGGAAGGGTCACCCTTTCTTTCCCGGACATCCAGGGTAGGGACAGCTCTCCCCTTGTCCTGCATGCAGCAGTGCTTGGTGTGAGGCCAGGGACAGCAGAGGCTGCCATGTGTGACAAAGGGGGTTCTGGTCTGCTGTGGTGAGGGGAGCAGGAAAGGGAAATGGGAAAACAGGGCTCCCTGGTGAGTGGGATAACCCACAGAATGAGTGTAGCCTGGGGGTCCTCAGGACTTCTTTCCCACACGAGGCACCAAGCTGGCTTATGTGTTGAGTTGGCCCTGCCTGCCTGCGGCCAGTGGCACTGCTCCTGCTGACCCGTCGGCATGAGGAGGCCCTGCTCCTGATTTAGGGCCCAGGAAACTCAGTCCTAAATCAGTTTTCAACTCAAATGCTTTCCCGTAATTGATCTCTATTCTCTTTGCATTCTCCAATCAAAAATGCCACTTCATGCAGAATGCTATACAAAATAGTGAAAACATCGGTCAGTTTCTCCACCTGGCCAAATTCTGCACCTTTCCATCCTCAGACTCTCCTTTCATTGCTTTACCAAGTCCAGAGTTGAGAGCTCTGGGAACGTACCTTATGCTACTGTTCGGGAGTCTTTCCCAATGCTGTTTTATCTATGGAAAGTGACATTTAACAGCACGTAGATCTGGAGGAGCTCTGTCCAGGCTTCAAACTAGCCCACGTCCTATTGCCTTCCAACACCTTGCCCGTCAGCATAACTTGTCAGTCTGTGGATTGTGCATGGTTCAAATCAGTCTTCTCGTAGTTGTATGTCCATGCTTTATACTGTACGTATACGTGATCAGTTTTCCTTAAATAAATATAAGACTTCTTTAAGGCAGAAATGAAATTATTCTTGTAAAATGATTCGAGGCATCATGTGCTTTTCATAATAGTATCTCTGCTAGAGCTGTGCAACATTGCCTCTTAGGTAACAGGCACTCCGTACAGTTGGCCCAGTGGGTCATGTGTGAAACGAAAGGGTTGGGTGAAATGATCTTTAAGACCCTTTCAGACTGGAAGGGCCCGTGCTAATGTCTGACGTGAGGTGACGCGTGGCCCTTGGGGAGATGGGGAGTCTGAGTGTTGACAAGGAAGAAAGGAGAATCAGTGTGGGTGGTAGGAAGAGAAAGCTTCTTTGTGTGTGTTAGTGTTTTTAAAACTTTTATTTTTGGAAATCTTTATTCATGATATTTACTTTTTGATGACTATTTGGATCACTCTTTGCAAGTGCAGAAAGTCCCTTCCTTTGGGGGAAGTTTGCTGAAAATGGAATCTTGTAATACGTGGCCAGTAGCGAAGCTTTCGCAGGCTGCCAGTAGTCTGGATCCTGTGTGGAGTTGCCACCCTTGCTTTGAGCTGCGCACACCCCTGACGTGTTGGGCTTGGAGGGTGATTGATTTGCCTTGCTTAAGGGAAGCGCTGCAGTGGGCTGTTTTTGAACTCGGACATTGAGGCTTGGAAATACGTATTTCCAAGATACTCACCCACAGATAAGCTGGCAGTGCAGATGGGAAAGCTCATCACGTCAAAATTCGGTCATCTGCTCATGTGACTGTCCGTAGAGGATTTCCCTGTTGTGGACTCCCTGCGTGTGGCTGGAGCAAGGGCACCAAATATGTGCAAGGCAGGAAAAAGAGCATGCAGAGTTCAAGGTCTGACTTGCCCCTTGGTCTTGACCCGGCCCGCTCACCTGTAAGGTCTGTGGACACAGAGAGGGACACGTACCAAACCCGCAGGGACTCAGGGATTTGTTTCAGCTCTGTGCTGGGCCCAGTCCCTGCTGGTGTTTCCGTGACGCAGGGCTCCATGCACAGGTGAGGCGGAGGTGGGTGCAGAGGAGCAAAGGGCAGCTGGGGCTGAGGAGCCCGCGGGAGCTCCCGCACCTCGCCCGGTCCCCGTGCTGCCGAGGGTGGGTCTGCATCCACACGCAGCTGGGAAAGGCTGTGAAGTGTAAGGCCAGGCACGTGACGACATGTGCAGGACCTGTGTTTTTGACAAATGGCCGTCTCCCCACAGTGAAGAGCAGCCACTGAACCAGCCTGTGCTGATGCCCTCACTCTCGCTGAGCTCACCTCCCAGGCGTTCCCCTCCCTTCCTTGTCAGCGCAGGCTCTGCGACCTGTCCTGGCTGGGCCGCGTCTTTCTCCCGGGTGTGCGTTTCCTGCGCTGCAGTCACGGGTGGAGGCAGAGTCGGTGCCGGAAGTCTCACCTTGACCAAGTCCTTCCTGGGTCTCAGAACACTTGCAGGCAGCCTCTCTAGATGCGCACACAGCTCCCTTCCCTTGGCTGTGGACCCCGTGTGGCAGGGATAGCTGTATTTCTGTGCAGTGCTGTAAACACACAGGGACACCCTGTACCCTGCACTGCGCCCGGACTGCTGCCCTACGACAGGGTGCCTCCGACGGTGTCCACAGGGTCACTGTCCCTTCCGCACATCTCCTCGCTTACATCCTGGCTTCTCTCTTCTGGCTTCTTCATTCTTGCCCTTTTAAGGCTTTTCTCCAGCCGGTCACAGCTCTGCTGGGCCCTGGCCCACACCTCCTGACGGGTAAACATGTGTTCCCATGGAAGAGGTATGACATGTGTTCCCATGGAAGATGGGGGAGGCTGCCTCAGAGCAGCAGTCTGCTCGGCCCTGCGGGCAGTCTGCTCTGTAAGACAATGACAGAGTGACACCGATTGTAAAGTGGCCCTTCTTGTCTCCTGGACTTGTAGACTTGGAGGAGCAGGGTAAATTCCATTTCATATGCTGAGAGGGACTCCATTTTAAAGAGCTTTCCTTGGGGACGGCTCTCCCAAGACCCGGCTATGCTGGCTGACGGGTAGCGACACGTGGGGCTCACCTGGAGCAGGCCGAGCTGGCGATCAGCTGTGGCCCGTCTGTTCCCTGTGCTCCTGACGCTGGAGCCTGAGGGCTCGGGCGAGGGTGCACTGCTGGGGGACACTTGGCTCTGCCACATCGGCTGCCCCTGTGCACGGGGCAGATCGCCCATCGCGGTGGCTTAGAGGACAGTCAGCGGGGAAACAGTGCCATTGTCCCCCTCTCTCGGTGATGGCAAAGCTTCACATTCAAGTCTCTTCTCTTGAACTGGGACCACAGGTTTTCATGCAGAAGCCCGTGGTAAAAGACTGTTCAAGGCTTACAACCACAGCAGCCCTCTCCCTCTTCCCTCAAACGGCCCCGATGTTGGGGTGCAGGGTTCTCTCTTCCTTCTCTCGGGTGAAGCCTGTCAACCAGATGGTTCTCTCTCATACCAGGGAACAGTCCTCTTTGAACTTGTGTATCTGCTGTCAACAAAACACGAACTCTTCTTTAATCCCTGTGACCATTTGGTAATCTCCCAGGGCAGGAAAAGATCTTAATTAGCAGACCTCACAAAATCCTGTTATTTACACAAAGACATAGTATTTTGCAAGCTCAGCTAGGAATATACATGTCAACATCACTAATAAATATTTACTGAGTATCTGTAATGTGATGCTGTTCAGGGACATTCTGCATGAGGCATAGCTCTTATTCTCAAGGACTTTGTAGCTAAGTTGGAGAGAAGAGACAGGAACGTGAAGGTATCAGGAAGAGTGCGTGACAATGTGTACCACCCCTGAAAGACAAGTGCCGGCAGCGGCAGACGGGTGAGGAGGAAGAGGATGCGGCAAGTGGACCGCATACCGGCACCGATGGTTGAGTGCGAGTGCCAGGGGCTGTAGGAGGAGCACGGCTTTCAGGGGGAGCGCAAAGGAGTGAAGAGTGCGGGAACAGGCCCCTCCCCGCAGCCCCTCTCCGCAGGCTCAGTCAGAATTCTCTCTGGAGCTGTCCCGCTGCGGGTCTTCAGCAGGGACTCGGTGACAAACGCTGTTCGTTGCAGACGGCTGCCATTGTGTGTGTGGGGTTCTGCTGCTCCCCAGCCTGGCCTTTCGTGTCTCCCTTCAAGTGAGCAAGATGGAGGGACAGCGTGCGGTCTTGTCAGCAGTCACCCCGTGAGCCACCGCAGGCCCCAGCCGGCACAGGCGCGCTCGGGCCACAGGCCCGGAGGTGGATGTTACTTCTCCGGCCAGTGCGTTGCAGACCCCTGCCGGGTCAAGCTCCTGACGTAGGTCGGGCTCCCTGAGCCAGGCTTTGAGCCAGGGCTGGGGTGTCTGTGGTCCAGGGGGCAGCTCTGCAGAAGAAGCCCCAGAGACAGGGTGGGGGGTTGCCAAGAACAGAGGCCCCCGGAAGGAGGTGAACTAAGGTGAACCCCGGCCCTGGCCCCACCCAGGGGTGCAGTGGGGGTGGGGCTGCGGCATCCCATCACGTTGCGGAGGGGTCCTTCCTTGAGGTGGGGGCTGCTTGTAGATTGTGTCAGGCAGGGGCTGAGGTCTCTGTGGGGGGGACTGGAGAGCCTGCTCTGCATCACTTCCCGTTAGCCCAGTGCTCGGAGGGGAGGCTGCTGTGAGCCACCAGCACTCCCAGCAGCCTTCAAACTGATGGGTAAACCGAGGAAAGCAAGTGTGGGCAGGGCTGGGCAAGCGCCCCACAGCGTCCACTGTGGCGTCCGTGCAGGACTGACTCCATTAGGCTGTTCAGTGTCCTCCACCCAACCCTGCTCCCCTGGGCCCAGCCCGGGCACCCTACCCCCACCCCCCAGCCCACCTACACAGGAAACGGGGGACGTGGCAGGCTTTCCCCCATAGCAACACAAAGCGGCTGAAGCGCTGACCAACATTCCTTCTTGCCACTGGCCAGTGGCCCTCTGAGCGCCGGGTGCCTGGCTTTGTCCTCGGCAATCCCAGTAAGGTGGCAAGGTCGGGCTACGCAGACTGCCTCAGCGCGGTCGTGGGGAAGGGGGCGGAGGTCTCCTCTCCTCCTGTTGTACGGGAAGTAACACAGGCTTTGAGATGGCCGTCTCTACGATTTACGGTTTCTTTGAAAATTGATTCATGCTAAATCACTTTTACGGTATCAGAGCAGCCTACTTCCTCGTTAAGTGGAAGAACAAACCATAACAAATCTATTTTAGACTCCTAGATTTTCTTGTGTAATCAAACCGTGAAGCCCTTCACATTATACTAGACGCAAACGGAAGGATGCAGTTTCAAGTCTGCATTGATTCTGATAAGCACAAAGGAGATGGTGGCTTTGGATGTGGGATGCAGAGAGAGAATGAGGGGAATGAACTTTTCCAGGTAAAAAATAGGATCATGTTAACAATTGTTTCAACTTCGCCCAAAGCCAACTTGAGCCCTGGCTGGTGTGGCTCAGTGGACTGAGCACCAGCTGCAAACCAAAGGGTCAGTGATTTGATTCCCAGTCAGGGCACCTGCCCGGGTTGCAAGCCAGGTCCCCAGCGGGGGGTGTGGGAGAGACAACCACACATGGATGTTTCTCTCCCTCTTCTCCCTCCCTACTCTTCTCTCTGAAAGGAAATCAAGAAATACCTTTAAAAAGTCAACCTGAAATTTCTCATGTGATCCACTTCTAGAATTTTACACACACAGACTTACAAAATGGAGATCATTGGGTGCCAATATTTGGTAAGCTCATTTTTAGTTAATAATGAGTATTTTCATTTATACAAGCATATTTTCTCTAAAACACATCTTTACTTGGATAGCCTTCCATTTTATGAATGTGCCATCCTGAGTTTAATTAATACTGTGTTCTACATTTATTTCCATTCAGTGACATTTTGACTTTGATCAAACAATGCCAAAGAACAGATCATGAATTAAATCGACTGGGCTCTTATGTTTGGTTACAGGATTTCTTTTGTCGCTGAATGAAATTTGTAAAAGTACCTGTGCATTTCTGGACAACACTCTAAGTGGCTCCTGATGAAACACCTCCTGATGGTGACCACTGGTATTTAAAAGTACAATTTCATTTTAAAAGCGTCCAGCAAATACGTACGTCCACAAGTAGAACTTTCCATTCCGTGATTTCTGAAGTGAAGGGGATTGGAGTAATCCTTGTTTCCGCAGTAAAATTAAAATAACGCCAAGTCATGTCATTATACTAAGCTGTTAGTGGTTCCTAGAAAACAATGTTTAATTAGGGAAAAAAACAACAAATGACATTTCATCACTAGCTTTTCGTTGTAAGTTACTGGTTATGAGGAAAATGTGAGAAATGCCAGCTGGTTTGAAAGGCGGCAGAAGCCACACACGCTCAGCCCTTGGAGTCCCAGGCCGGAGGGGCACCCTCAGCCCCACAGCTCCAGTCCAGGGCCTTTCAGGTCCGGACGCAAACTGAGGACAGCCTCTGTGGTCCCTTCTGTTAGGCCCAGAGCGTGGGATATTGCATTCTTAGGATTCTGGGCACCTCAGGACACGCCCATGTGCGTGTGCACATGTGCACACAGCTAATAAACAAAATTGCAGACTCTGATTCCAAAGTTAGCTAAACCGCTAACCAGCTCTCTTGGAGTTCGCTTTGTGTGTGTTAGTTTCGGCAGCTGTCACGTAAGGGGTTAAAGGAAAACAGATTTTAGATCCCTGCTTTCCGTACTAGAAGGTACCTGGTGGAATCAGTGCAATCTCTTCATTGCAAAAAAGGCATTGTTGTTCTGTTACAGTTGTCCCAATTTTGCCCCCTTTGCCCTCCTCCGCCTAGGCCTCCTCCCCACAACCCGAGCCCCCAGCCAGTCCCACCCCCTCGTCCATGTCCACGGGTCATTCGTACCTGTTCGTCAGCAAGTCCCTTGTCCCTCCCCTCTGTCAGCCTGTTCACTGTGTCCAGGCCTCTGGTTCTGTTTTGCTGGTGAGCTTATTTTGTTCATTAGGTTCCCCTTACAGGTGAGGTCATCTGGGATTTGTCTTTGACTGGTGGGCAAGTGCCTGCTACTTGACCAGGGGTGAACAGAGCAGGACCCGACTCAGCCAGTGTGCTTTCACCTGACCGCCAGGCTCTGCAGCTGTTTTGATCTAAAATGGATGAAGTTATGATCATCCGACTAAGTTTACACTACGAACGTTATGACTAGGATCTTTAAATACGTCATGTTTTTTGGGCTGTTCAAAGCTGGCCCTTAGCTCACCAGCTCTGAGTGCTCTTGGACTAGACGAAGGTTGTTTTGGCCTCATCCTTTGAGAATAAGTCTAAATCGTCCTTTACATTTCCCCCAGCCCCTGTCTGCCTGTCGGGAGACTCGGTCCTGTGGCTGAAAGCATGGCCAAAAATAGCCACGCAGAAAAACAGGTACATACAAGTGGGAACAAGCAAAGGATGGTAGAGCAGCCTGTTCTGTTTATTAGGTTCAAGTTTTAAAATGGGAATAGGGATAGTCTTGTGGACCAGTCTCATTTTGAAATGAAATACTTGATATTATTTCCAACGCCAGCTGGCCTTGGGGCAGATGTTAATTCAGTTTTGCAACAAGTCAGTCTGCGGATGACACAGAGCAGCCGCAGGTTTGCCTGGAAGGCTGCAGGGTGGGGGCGGGCGGGGGTTCTCTGATGTCTGTGTTGTGGGTGGATGAAATGTTATTAGTGGCCAGAACCATCTCTCCAGCCTAGAAAGCAGGGGTGGGGACGGGAGAAACATCAGCCAGCTGAGACCTAGAAACTGCTCCGCAGAGCAGAATTTCCCTCCGAGTTCGACCCAAGGCCAGGGGGTGGAGCTTGGGTTTCTGCTGGTTTCTTCATCCCTCACTCGGGAATTTCTAACAGCACTTCTACCAGCGTTCCTGGACCCACGTATTCCAGGATGAGGAGGTGGGGTGATGCTGCGCCCCACGTCCTGATGAACCTGAGCATGAATTTCCCTCCAGCCCACTCAGGATGGGGAGGGTGAGGCCACTCACTGTCCATCACTCTAGTTCCCAGAAGTCCCAGAGGATACGGAGTTCCCCTGCGCGCCCAGCCGCACGTGATGCTACCGGAACTGGCACGGAGGACTCGGCCAGAGCCGTGTGTCCAGCCACGCACGCGTGACGGTCTCTGTAGTCGCGGGGAGCTCTCCGGTTTAAGTGGACAGCCGCCACAGACAGTGGGAAACCGGCACTGTGGCCGTGTTACAGCCCTTCATCTGCGGTTGCTGTCCATACAGAAGGTGTGTTTCTCCTTACGCAGATGAAAGTTATTCGTTAATCAACATACGGATTCCAACTTCTCAGTATGTTTCCCGTCATCTCCGCCAAGGGTTTTCTGCGACCAACTTGTCTACAGTAGGTTCAACCCATCTGTTCTCCATCCCATCACACTGTGTATATCCTTCATAGCTCAGGTTACCGGCTGAAATCACCTCATTTTTATTTGTTCACTTGTTGTTTATTTGCCCCTCACACTGGAATGTCAGCTTGAGGGCAGGGACTTGGCCTGTCTTCTGTGCAGCGGCGTTGGGCACAAGGCAGGCGCCCTGAGGACACTTGCTGGCAGAGAGCAGACCCTGGACCAGTTCCCCACCACTCGTTTGCCACATTCTTCATCTTTGCCGTGGACTCTAGAACTGTTTAATCAGTCGAGACCCACCAGGAAGAGGGTGGCATGCTTACAACTGGACAGAGGCAGGCTGAACACAAGGTGGCGAGACTCTTAAAAGGCGAAGACAAGATCTCTGACTGCGTTGGATTCTTGAAACACAAGCCAAATGATTCTGAAAACACAGTCTCACTGTGAATGGCTTCCTGCTGCCTCCAAAATGCCACCCAGAGAACTCAACACAGCATCCAAGTCTCCCCGCCATCCTCCTCATCACAGCCTTCCCTCCTCGGCGCTCACACCCTTCCTGAGCGGGGCCCCTGTTTGTATTCTTGTCGTGGAGTTCCTTGTCCTGTGCCCCTCACGCCCGAGGCAGCTCTCCCTCTTCTCTTCTGAGAAGTCGGTTTGAAATTCTGTCCTTCTGTGAAGCTGTCAACGTACATTCAACTGTAGTTCCTCCTTCTCTTCTTGCTGTGCTTGTTTCAGGTGAGTTACATTTGTCGTGAATGTAGCTCTGCTGTAGTTATGGGTTGTGTTAGGTGCCCGCACCATCTCATTGCATTCTCATCGGAATCCAGCAATATGGCTCTTTGAGTTCCTGACTGCACATAAAGAATCTGAGGTCAGCCCTGGCTGGTAGCACAGTGGATAAGGCGCCGTCCTGCGAACCCAAAGGTCGCAGGTTCGATTCCCCAGCCAGGGCACATAACCAGGTTGCAAACCAGTCTCCAGTCAGGTCTGTGGCTGGAGGCAGGTGAAACACAACCATACATTGATGTCTCTCTCCCTCTCTGCCTCTCTCCCTTCCCCTCTTTCTGAAAATAATGAAATAAAATCTTTAAAAAAAAAAAAAAAAAAAAAAAAAAAAAAAAGAGAATCTGAGGTCAGAGAAATGTAGGTGTGACCTCCTTGCCCTCCGGTGAGCCTATGTTTATGTGGTAAGCCTCTTAAATTAACACGGTATGACGAACAACAGCTCCTAGGAAGGGCTCCCGCCCAAATGTTCAGTCTAATCCAGTCTTCTGATCTGACAACCAGGTGGTGGGGGATACAGGACTAGGGGTGAAATTTTACAACAAGAAACACTCAGACAAAGGCACAGAATGGGACCGCCTGTAATACAGCTGGCCTGATGGTCTGATTCTTAAGTCAATTTTATGGGAAAAGAGGTGGAAAACCACTCTAAATGTAGACGTAGCAGAAAAATCAACAGCAAATGTGGTGTGTAATCTTGAATGGGATCCTTGTTTTCCCAAAACCATGTAGCGTGTAATTCAAGCTTATCTTTGTCCGAGGGTGGAGAGCCCTGCCCACATCCTCTGGGCACTCACTGTTCCAACCTATCCAGGCCCTTCGGTGTCAAAGGCTTCTTTCTGATTTCAAGTCCCAGAGAGACTCCCTGGGGTGGAAAGTTGCTGGTTGTGGGAGCAGCCTGCAGCCAGTAAAGGAGAGACTTTCTCTTTGGATGAAATCATTTAAGGAGTGGTCTCCACTGTTTACCAGAGGTGCTGGGGGATGTATTTCCACTTACCAAGCTCATGTTCTCAGTAACACACCCTCTATGCATTTCCTTCTTGCCCAAGCGCCTGCTGCCCTGCGGGTGCCTGCTGGGCTCCCACCGGGCTCCCTTTCCAAAGAGGCAACCAACTCTCACGCCCTCCCTCAGGGTCGGCCTCTGGGGGAGCCCAGCTGAGCCCCGGCCTCACAGCCCCCGCTCTTTCAGCCCGACAGCAGTGCCGCCATCCCCCTCTGCCCAGTGACAGGGTTGGCTAAGAGGCTGCATGGCACCCGCCGCAGCTTGGGGCTGGGATTGGCGGACAGGCAGACCAGCACATCCCTGCCTGGGCTGCAGGCAGCGGACCCTCTGTGGGCTCCGCGCTCTCACCGGCGGGAAAGGTGAACACAGCAGACGGCCCTCTGTGCACGCTTTCGACCTGAGGGTCTTGTGGGCACACCGCCTCTTGCCCCCCTTGCCTGTTTCTGGGAAGTTCCTAAAACCCGGTAGTAGCAGGAGCAACTCACCACAGGTACAGTGACCGTTTGAATGAAGCCACGGAGCTTCTGCAGAGATGCGCTGGGGACGGGGAGCACCTGTGAGTCGGAGCTGCCGAGCCTCTCGGGTGGGAGGGTGCAGAGCACGGCGGTGGGCAGACGGCGTCCTTCCCGGCCAGGGAGGTGCCTGGCACACCGGCCTGCGTGGCCGTGCGTCTCCCTAGGCGTTTTGTGTTCCCGTGGTGCCCGATGTTGGGGCTTGTTTGGATGGTGCTAAGCACAGACTGTTCTTAGAATGAGAACACACGCTGACATGCCGTCATGTTAAGACACGAGCTGCAAAGGAGCATGGAATATCTTGCATTAAGAACCCAGTCCTTAGGGGCAGTCTTGGGACAGCACCCCTGGTTGGGGGGGCTTGTCGTGTTGGGTGGGCAGTTTTACCTTTCGAGTCTGTTGGTCAGGTTTTTATTTATTGTTGTTTTAGTATTCTGGTGGCGATGTAAAAAAAATAATGTGAAACTGACAACACAGGTCCTCAACAGACAGGTGGGGAGACACTTTTATAAAAATGTGATACAGAACAGGGTGACAAATTTACCAGATTTCATGGGATGAAAGCTTCACCGTCACTATGTATTCTTCGTAGACCTATTTTTCCCTCAGAGGGAGAAAGAGAAAGGAGAATGAAAAAGAACTTTCTCTTCAAAGCCAGTAGCTCTTACTCTTCCCCAATCTACGTGAAGAGCAGTAGCAAAGAATTTCATGATTTCCTTCAAGAATTGCTGTTGGTATGTGGAAATGCCTCACAGTTAGTGGGATGAGTGGATCAGCTTAACGTATATGCTAAGATCCATCTTCTTCCACTTACAGCTCCTAGATAAAATATAACCACAAAATAAGGAAGTTGATATTTCAAAATAGCATGTTTCAATGAAGGGAATCATTAATTATTGATTCAGATACATTTGCAAAACCTGGGTGATGCAACCATGGCCAAGCCCTGTGAAACATGACCTCTCTGTTACTAAACTGTACAGAACACCTAAGTAGAACATGTCTGTCTCTCCTGCGTTGGCCGGAACAATGAGTCTCAGTGGGCCGCTGGCAGTAAGCTAGCAGCCGGCGACGCGCGCTCCTTTTGCCGCCAGAGGCGCATCCTCCCTCCGGAAAAGGCTGCGGTGGGCACGGGCCACACGCGGGCCGCAGGCCGTCTGCATCCGCAGTAAAGCTGCGCTCCACCATCGCCTCGCCCTGCCCCTCCCTCCTCTGCAGCCCCGACCCTCCTCCTCCTGCCGTCCCTGTGGGGCTGCAGGGTTCACGAAACTTTGGAAGCGTGATAAATACGGAACAAATTGGGGGTCACGTTAATAGTTCCACTCCCCGAGCAGTTTTTCGTTTGCACAGTGAGGGTACGAGCATTTATGGAACATGTAAACACTTGCTGGAATATGTGAAAGTTCCAAACAGGGTTGGTTTGTTTGTTTTTGCCCTGGCTGGGTAGCTCAGTTGTCTGGATGATCGTCCTGCTACGCGAAGATTGTGGGTTTCATCCTGGGTCAGGGCACTTCTAATTATCAGCCAGTGAAAGCATCAGTAAGTAGAACAACAAATTGATGTCCTTCTCTCCCTCTCTCTCTCAAACCAATTTTTAAAAACTAAAACTATTCCCCAGCCAGGGCACATAACCAGGTTGCAAGCCAGGTCTCCAGTCAGGTCTGTGGCTGGAGGCAGGTGAAAGGCAACCATACATTGATGTCTCTCTCCCTCTCAGCCTCTCTCCCTTCCCCCCTTTCTGAAAATAATGAAATAAAATCTTTTAAAAAAAATTAAAAAAATATTTTTTTTAATTTTTATTTTTTATTATTTTTAGATAGAGGTGTAGGGGGAGAGGCAGAGAAGGAGAGAAACATCAATGTGTGGTTGCCTTTCACCTGCCTCCAGCTACGGACCTGGCTGGAGACCTGGCTTGCAACCTGGTTATGTGCCCTGGCTGGGAATCGAACCAGCCACCTTTGGTTCCACTGTGCCGCCAGCCAGGGTAAAAATAGTTTTTTAAATTGTAAAATAGTCCATATTCACTGTGGGAAAATTTTAATTAAAAAAATGTTTAAAGAACAAAATAAAAGCAACGTATTATTCTGCTACCTAAGTATCACCAGTAACATTTTCTTTTTCTTTTTTTTTTAAATAAAAAATACATATATGCTTTTCCCTCCACTCCTTCCTGTCAGAATTCACTCAGAGACTCTTTGGCTGTGAGACACCCCACAAATGCAAGCACGCTGGTCCCCTTCTTCAGTGCTGCAACTGGAAAGGAACAGTGTGATACTTGGGACATGAACAAACTTCTCTTTGCAAGTTCCAGGACAGGGGGACCTTTGAAGAAGTTGGAGCCGCTTTGCGAACAGTGAATGGACTTTTCTTTGTGACCCTTCAGCAGGAGTGGGAAATGGAAAAACAGAAAACAGTAGAAAGGCTGTCTGCCTGTGGACAAGGTACCAAGACCTAGGGTTGAATGAAGACATTTGGGTGCTCTCAAGTCAACAGGGCCAGAGGAATACAGTCGTTTTGTACAGTTTATGTCACATGCTGAGAGATTTCTTTACCTCCTGCCGGTGTTAAAAAGCGGAAGTGGTGGTCTGAGGAAGAGCCACTGGGTGATGCCTTGGTGGCAGGAACAGAGAGACCACTATGGAGTCACGTGGCCCTGCGGCTGGGGATCCCGCTCCACGGCAGCCCTCGGAGCACCCCACCCTCCACCGTGGGGCCTAGGTCGACTGGCAGCACCTGCTGGGCCTTGGTGTCGCTGGCTCAGCTTGGTTTCCCCAGGGCCAGGAAGCTGCTGGCCGGGCAGGGGCTCTGTGCCCTGTGGGTAAAGGCAGTTCCAGATGGAACACAGGGAGATGCTAGGACATTCCAGAGAGACCTGGACTAACAGGCCTGTTGGAGCAGGTTGGGACCCAGTTTACTTCTTCACTTTGGACTTGTATGGCCGACCCTGGGGAAACAGCATGAAAGGGAGCCTTCATCATTTATTCCAATCCTGCCATCTGAGTTCCCACAGTATGACAGAGACTTTCCATCCGGGGAGACCGAGCAGTGACCAAGACAGATGATGTCTTAGTCTCTTAGTTTCAGTGGATAACAAACAAAGTAATCAAAGTTCCTCTTATTTTATTTTATTTTTTTTTTGGTTACTGTATTTAACCTAGACACTGTCAATGGAAAAATATGAACCTTGAATGTTCACATAGCATATTGTTACATAGTAGAGGAGAAAGTAAGCACACTAGTGAAAAATAAGAAAAGCATAGGAACAGGATAAATGCAGTATAGAGACATTAAAACAGGACTATGTTCGGGAAGTCACTACAGGCTGTTTCACTGGTCTTTCTAAGGGGGTGGCCTTAAATGAGACCCCAGTGACTAGAAGGACAGGGCAGGCGAGGATGAGGAGGGGCGAGGGAAACCAGGCGGAAGCACACTGCCGTCCTCCTGTTATCCCAGGTTACCTGGAGCTGATTGTGCTACTAGTACTTGTTCCAGGTTTGTGAGTGATTTACTTTAAAAATACACTCAAATGTGTTTACCTGCATTTATAATATGAGAAATATCTATTAACACTATTCTGAGGTTGGCTGTCCTTTACCTGTCAGATTGGCAAGGATTAAAAAAGTTGGATAACGAGGTTACAACTTACCTGTCCTGTGGGGTGAGGAGTCAGTGCACCAAGGGGCTGTGCCACCCAGAGCCTACCTGTCCTAGGTCATGTTCCAAGGACCTTCCTGGAACCCTCTCCTCCAAGGGCCCTCAGCCTATTCCCACAGTGTACACAGGCCTCTCGCCAGGCGCCAGCCTCTTCTGGGGCCAAGGGTAGCTGTGTGTGAGGTGTGGGCTACCAACAGCCCTGGCCCTGAGGCCAGGTGGTCTTCAAGTGCAGTGCCCACTGGCGCCCGAGGTGAGGACAGCAGGGAGGGGTGGCCTGCGGCTTGGGTCCCTCCGCTTGAGTCTTGTCTGAGGTGATGTTGCAGATGCTAAGGGAGCCACGGTTACTCAGTCAAATGTTAGAAGAGCCAAAAATGAGTCAGCATTTCTGGCGTCCCATTATTGCATTAATTCTCCTCAGCCTTTTTTTTTTTTTTTTTTTTTTTTTTTTTTTTTTTTTT
>PVIW01004636.1:0-78641 GCA_004026585.1 Noctilio leporinus | reverse complement strand
TCTGAAGGCCTATTCACTGTATTCATGTCTCTGGGTCTATTTTGCTTGTTGTTAGTTTTGTTCATTATTGTCCTGTAATGGGTGAGATCATGTGGTATTTGTCCTTCACTGACTGGCTTATTTCACTAAGCATAATACTTTCTAGTTCCATCCATGTTGTTGCAAAGGGTACAAGTTCCTTCTTTCTTTCTGCTCTATAGAATTCCATTGTGTAAACGTACCAAAGTTTTTTGATCCAATCATCCACTGATGGGCACTTAGGCTGTTTCCAGCACTTGGCTATTGTAAATAGTCCCGCTATGAACATAGGTGTGCATAGGTTCTTAGGAATTGGTGTTTCAGGATTCTTTGGGTATAGTCCAAGTAGTGGAATCACTGGATCAAAAGGCAGTTCCATTTTTAGTTTTTTGAGGAAACCCCATACTGTTTTCCTTAGTGGCTGCACCAACCTGCATTCCCACCACCAGTGCATGAGGGTTCCCTTTGCCCCGCATCCTCGCCAACACTTGTTGTTTGTTGATTTGTTGATGGTTGCCATTCTGACAGGTGTGAGGTGGTATCTAATTGTGGTTTTAATTTGCATCTCTCTGATGACTAGTGATGTTGAGCATTCTTTCCTATGCCTCTGGGCCCTTTGTATAGCTTCCTCAGTGAGTTGTCTGTTCAGGTCCTTTGCCCATTTTTTAATTAGGCTGTCTGTCTCCCTGGTGTTGAGTCGCATTAGTTCTTTATATATTTTGGAGATCAGACCCTTGTCTGAGGTATCATTGGCAATTATGTTTTCCCATACAGTTGGTTCCCTTTGAATTTTGCGGATGTTTTCTTTAGCTGAACAGAAACTTTTCAATTTGATATAGTCCCATTTGTTGATTTGTTCTTTCATTTCCTTTGCCCTTGGTGAAGTATCAGTAAACATATTTCAGTGTAAGATATCAAATAGTTTACTGTCTGTATTTTTCTCTAGGACTTTTATGGTGGCACTGCTTATGTTTAAATCTTTTATCCATCTTGAATTTATTCTGGTGCATGGTATAAGTGGGTGGTGTAATTTTATCTTTTTGCATGTTGCTGTCCAGTTCTCCCAACACCACTTGTTGAAGAGACTGTTTTTACTCCATTTCATGTTCCTTCCCCCTTTGTTGAATATTAGTTAACCATAGAGTTCTGGGTTTATTTCTGGGCTCTCTAATCTGTTCCATTGATCTATATGTCTATTCTTATGCCAGTACCAGATAGTTTGGATGACCTTGTAGTATTGTTCGAAGTCCGGTATTGTGATTCCTCCTACCTTGTTCTTCTTTCTCAAGATTGCTGTGGCTGTTCATGGGTGTTTTTGGCTCCATATAAATTTTTGAAGTATTTTTTCTATTTCTGTGAAGGCATTTTGAAAAAAAAGATGGTCACCTAAAGCTCCGAAACATATATTGCGTATCCAGATGGCACAGTGACCAGGCGAGGAATACAGGAAGGAGAGAAGCCAGCTGGCACGAGGGAAGGGAGAGAGGGCTGGGGACACCGTCACGCAGAGTCGGTTTTCTGGCCCTGCCCTGAAACCGGCAGCGGGTTGGGCGGAGCCGGCTGACCAGCCTGTTGGGTCTGTGACGGCCTCTGGGATCCTCTCTAGGGCTGCAGGGGCTACCTGGGGATTTGTCAGGTGGCTGGAGGGTTAACCTTTTCTCGCCATCCTTGTGATCGCAACCTGCCTATCCACTTCGAGTCACAGCTTTGCATCCTTCACATGAGAAGATGAGACCAAGTTGCTTTTCCTTTTTTGAAAGATTCCGCTAACTTATGCTTTAAAGTTTTAACAAAATTTCAACATCAAATCCAATTGTATTTTTGCCCATTTTAATCCTTTAACATGTAATTAAATTCCCATTCTGCATGTGGCTCCCAGAATAAATCTAACGGTTTTATTTCTTGATAAATTTTGCTTTTTGCACTTAAAATCAGCATCACTTAAAAAAAAGATTTTCTTCATTATTTTGAGAGAGAGAGGAAGGGAGGGAGGAGGAAAGGGAGAGAAACATCCATGCGTGGTTGCTTTTCACCTGCCTCCGGCTGCGGGCCTGGCTGGGGACCTGGCTTCGCCACGTGTAGGCAGCCTTTGGGCCCTGATTCAGGCGGCTGGCGGGTGCAGCCTCGTGTGCAGGGAGTGCTGGTGCGCCACGTGAAGCCTTCCACATGCTGGCTTCTAAAGGGTACGAAAGGAAGACCAGGATTTTCCCACTTCTGACATGAGGGTGCTTCCTCCTAATTGGGGAGAGAGAGAATTATAAAATCAACACGTGCGCCCATCTTTGTTTTGGCTGGTGTTCGGTTCTGCACGTGCTATACCCTACAACAGCCCGCTAGGTCAGCACCCACCCTAGGCTTGCTGACTGTGGTTACTTCTGTCTCCTGATGGATGCGTTGTGTTGAATGCATGTTGAAGAGGAACAGATTCATTTTTCTCAGCTAACAGTGGGCAAGAAGATAGCTCAGGTCTGGCTCTGTGAAAGTAAAAAGGAAGCCGAGGAAGCCGGGGAGAGAGATGTCTTCCTGGGCTTACTGCCGCCCTAGACCAATGAGGAGAATTACTCGTGGTGGGGGGAGAGCATCTCATTTCCCATTAGTGCCCTTTCCTCCTGTAGGCCAGTCCTATCTTGTCTGGGTTTCTGTGATTACCCGACGGTCGGGCACTTGACCTCCGTCTTGTGCGATGCCAGGCCACTCCTCGTGCTGCAACCAGAATGGTCTCCCTTGACCAGAGGAGCGCAGTTCAGCTCACTTGCTTGAGGTGCTTCAGTGGCCCTTTGTTGTCTTCGGATCAAGTTCAACTCCAAGCCTTGCAAGGTGGCTGTGACTCCATCTCCACTTTACGTTGTAGCCCGGTGCATTTTTGCTGCCTTACATGTGGCCTGGTGTCTCTCAGCTGCTTTAGATTTTTTTTTTTTAAGATTTTATTTACTATTTTCAGAGAGAAGGGCAGGGAGTGGGGAGGAAAGGTGAGGGTAGAGAAACATCATTGTATGGGTGCCTTTCACTTGCCTCCAGCCAGGGACCTGGTTATGTGCCTTGGCTGGGGAATGGGACCAGCGACCTTTGGGTTTGCAGGCCAGCCCCAATGCACTCAGCAACACCAGCCAGGGTTTGCTTTTGAATTTTTAAAGAGAAGCTCTAACTACACATTTTAATATAATTTTTCATTTTCAAATGTAAGTCAGCCAACTCCTTAGCTGAATAAAACATCTCTGTTGGTGAAATCCAGGTCATCGGCTGCCAGGGTACAATCTCTGTCCTGTTTCTTTGGCCTGAAATAGTCTTTGTCTTTTGACTGAATTCATTTCATCCCAGCCCTTGTTTTTTGAGCTTTTTGTTTGTCCGATGTCTCATTTTCCAGGTTACGCTGCACACCGCGGCGCCTCCCAGCACAGCCGTCGCTTGGCCCCCGCGTGTGACGGGCTGCCCACCAGGCCTGGGCCTGAGAGGGAGGCTGGGCTGTTTCTGCCTCAGTCGTTCACCTACTGATTCGACAGCTGTTGGGCGGGCCCCTCCGCTGCCCCAGTGCTCAGGCACTCGGGACGCAGTAGTGAACCCAGGAGAGAAAATGCTTCATCTTCGGGCCAGGGAGAAAGGCGATAACTGCGAAGAAATAAACTACATGTATTAGGTTACACAGGGACCCTGCTTGAGGCTCTTTTAAAGAAAAGGCAGTGACTTACTCTATGCCATGCCCTTGATCCACATGCAGTTCTATCTGTTGGGACATTTGGTGCTTATAAACCGGTTTAGATTTTTTTCCTAAGTGGCTGCCAACCCGACAACCCGCCCTCCCCCCCATCAAATTTTAATGCCACAGCTGTGCTGCGTGTCTGTGTGTGCACTGGGGCCTGTGGAGGCCCACAGACCATGATGCATTTCTCACAGCTGCCAGACAACCAGTTTTCAGCACTGTTATCGCCGTTAACAATGTTGGGTGAGCCCTGGCTGGTGGCACAGTGGATAAGGTGCCGGCCTGTAAACCCAGAGGTCGCTTGTTCGATTCCCAGCCAGGGCACATAACCAGGTTGCAAGCCAGGTCTCCAGCCAGGCCTGTAGCTGGAGGCAGGTGAAAGGCAACCATGCATTGATGCTTCTCTCCCTCTCTGCCTCTCTCTGTGGAAATAAATAAAATCTTAAAAAAAAAAAAGAATGTTGGGTTAGATTATCTGCTGTCACAGTCACACCCAAATGACAGTGGCCAAAAGCAACAGAGTCATCCCAGCGTGACCATCGCAGGCCCCTGGGGACTTGGGACTCAGGCTGAGCCACACTGGTCTCCAGGCACAAAGAAAGTTTGGAGAACTGCCTGCAGCTTCTGTTCAGAGGTGACGTTTCATTAGCAAAGCAGGTCGAGTGGCCACCCTTTTGTTCAGTGGGGAGACAGCTAAGGAGGGGAAGTGCTGTCTTAACGTGAAGTTGGAAGGAACGAGAACAAAGCCAGGATGGGTGTGAGGAGCTTTGTTGACTTGCACAGGTGCCCCTCAGCCTTCCTGGAGGGAGCAGAGACCAGAAACTGAAGTGCAGAGTCAAAGCCACTTGCTCAGAAGCCTGCAGGGGCCACGCCGGGCTCTTCCCTTCTTGCTTCTGGCCTCTTGGGTGGAGGCAGCTAACCCTGCGCCCAGTGGCGCAGCTGCTCCGTCCCTGGCCTTCGGGGTGTGCTGGGACAGCCGCCCCTTCACCCCACCCCTGGCCTCTTTAGTTAAAAAGGCCTTTGGTCATAGAACCCCTATGAGGACAGTAAAAGTATTGCCCGAATCCAGTCACTGCATCCAGAAAACCTACGTGTAGTGTCTGCACCGGGGGACCGAATGCCTCCAGCAGGGCTTTGGACAGCGGATTGGCGAGCCTCCCACGCTGTCTGCCCTGAGGATGCTGGGCCCCGGGCTGGTGGCCTCCCAGGGGTCCATCCTTCCAGAGCCTCCTGGGCTGCAAGGTCCTTTCACAGTCCTGGTGACTTCAGACAAGGCGCTTGACTTCAGATTCCCACAGGCCCAGGGGCAGTGCCGTGCAGGTCGGCAGACGTGTAGGGAAGCCACGGTCTGCGCCAGGCCCGGGCAGCTGGAGACCCCGCAGCACGCCCCACCCGGGCAGGTCCGTGGGCCCGCTGCAGGGGAAGCCTGTGCAGGAAGACAGAGCCGGAGCAAGTGCTGGGCTTCTGTCCTGCAGGGGAGCGGCTCCGCTCCGGCAGGTGGGGCTTTGCTGCAGCTGGTGTCCCCGGCAGACCGGCCGTCTCAGCATTTCGTTTGTGAGAACACGTGTGGAACACCCTGCGCTGTGGGTTGGTGCGGGCTGGCAGGGGGCAGTTCAGGAACTTGAGCGTCTGGCCTGCCCCTCCGTTTGGACAGGCAGGAAGGCAGTGACCTGGTTCCTGTGGGCCAGCGGCAGGGAAGGTCCCAGGGCCCTGGCCCGTCTGCAGGGGGACGTGCCATCCTCCCTCTCCTCCTCTCTCTGGCAGGGTCTCCTGGGCTCCCTTCCTCGGCCCTCAGAAGGTCCCCTGCCCTCTGTTTCCTTGCCCAGTTCCTCTCGGGTCCCTCTTCCGCTGTCTTCTTCTCGAAAGGGAAGGTGGCGTGGTTTCTAGGGGAGGAATCCAGGTCTCAGTTTTTCCAGACTTGGAGAGGTTCCTCCTGAGTGGTCTGGGCTGGTTCCACATGCTGCTCGGGGCTATCTGCTGCTGGCAGGCCACCAGCCTGTCCCGAGCGCTGGCTGTGGAAGTGCCACATGAGTCCTCTGCCTCGTGGGCCACCGTGGGACTCCAGCAGCCAAACAGAACTGGGGCCGGAGCATCGCCGTGCCCAGACATGACTTGACTTGGAGCTCTCTGAATGACAGTTCTGCAGCCCCAGTGACCTGCCAGGGCTGGAGTGTACTGGTTGCGCCCTGCCGCCCCCATGCCCAGCGCGCACAGCCTGTGGCATTTCCCACACCCCTACTGACCTGGACTGCAGTGCCCCCGAGACGGCGGAAGGCTGGGAGCCAAGCACCTTGCCTGCAGTCCCGCAGCTAGTAAGAGGTTAAGTTCGCCTATTTGACTTCGCTGCTTGATACCAACCCCACGTCCCAAGGTGGATGTTACAGACGAAGTTAACAGGGGTGTTTTACAGAGCTTCCCACAGACGGGTGACTGGGGTGCCGAGGGGCACTGGCGCTGCTGAGAATGTGAGAGGAGGCGGCGAGGTGTGCCTTGCCTGGCCATGCAGCTGCAGCCTGTGTTCTTCACAGCGTCCTGGTCACAGGATTGCGAGAGGGCCGGGGAGAGGAGAAAGGAGGGGCCCGTCCCCGCCGAACACTCCTGGTAGCCTTGCGTTCCAGCACTTACCCCCCAGCTTGTGGTCAGCGCCCAGGGCCCTTTCCTCAGGCTGCGGGTGTCTCGTGCAGAGGTTGTGCCCGGTCTGGGGAACTGAGCATGTGGGAGGAAGACCCAGTGGGGCCCATTCCAGCCCAAAGCCTGGCTGGCCGCTGAACTCGGGAGAGGTTCCCAGCACCAGTCTAAACAAAACATTCAAATAAGCAAAATCCTCAACCTTCAAAGCAAGTAAAGAGTGTGCACTTGTCTAGTTCTTGTTTTCAGCAGCAGTTTGGGTGAAGGTGACGTGGAGATGTAGCCATAACCTCTTTGTAGGTGATTTGCTGCTCGAATGTATGCATTTGGTGTACCTTGCAGAATGGCACTTGGCATGTTCCTGGGCTGCGTGCACCTCCTATTTCTGAAAAACCTGCTTCTGGGCCTGCACTTTCCAAAAAGATCCCTACACTCCCCACAACTGTAGATGACTTAGGTTGCAGCCTGGAAGTCTGATATGATTCATTCCAGGCATGACGTTTTCCTCCCCAAAGAGGCCCGCAACAACCCAACTTCCCCTTGGGTGGCTCGGCGGGAAAAGGGAGGCATTAACCAAAGGGCATTTTAAAAAATGAGGTTGATACTGCCATACTCTTCCTAATTGCACGATGGAAGGGTTAATTTTTTTCTAAGTCAAATCTTCCTTTAGTTCAAGTTCCCTTGGAAAAGATGATGGACATGGTAATCTTCTGCTTGGCATGACTAGAGAGGGAGGTGGCTCTGCTCTTGTAGCCGTGTTCTCCCATCACAGGTGTGCAGCCGACAGTGATTCCTCCGTATTTGAAGGGCCCTGGATACGTTGACCAGGCCGTTGTACCTCTTGCTGTCCCCATTCAATCCTAGCACACTCAGGCTGTGCGTAGCAGTGAAATGACCAGTCCTGGTGTCTAAAGAAGATTTCGGCTGAAAAAGAATGAGAAATGGCAGTCGTCAAATTTGTAGTGTGTGAGGTCTGCAGGAATCGGGGGACCCAGCAGGCCTGCTCTGCTCAGGGCTCCGTGTTGCACAGGACAGCAGCCGGAGGGCCAGCCCTTCCAGGTCCTGACAGCGGCCGACGCACCTTTCCTTTGGGGTTCCTGGTCGGTGTCCAGCTTTTCAGTGATGGAAGAGAAAGCCGTAACTGAGACTTGAACACCAGCCCTGGGTAACTGAGACTTGCACACCAGCCCTGGGTCGCACCCCGAATATGTTAAGGGCTACAATAACGCGTTTGCAGAGGTTACTTTTTAGACACTTGTTTTTTTAACCTAAAGGGCTTCCCGTAGGAATCCTCGTGCCACCCCGTTGAGTCCTGTGTGGTCGGGCTCTGTAGGTAAAACGGGAACGGTCCACGGGACAAGTCTCCCCAAAGCCCCTCCCTTGCCTCAGTCCGTGGACAGCAGCAACGTTCCTGCCTCAGCCGTTTCCGTAATCTTGAATTTAGAAAGCTGCTTCTCTTTCTCTCTTTCTCTCTGGCCCCTAAGACCCTAAGATGAACATTAACTGTTCAGCTGGGGTCACTTCTCTGTGTCCGAGTTTCTGCCTGGACACGATGACTCACTCATTGCATTACCCTGAGGGCCCGTGTCACCTGGTGGACTTCGTATTAATTCCGATGTTTTCATTGCTCCTCTCATCTCTCTGATAAATGGGGTCTCCACCACATCACTCTTCGCCTGCCCCAAAGTGCGGGTGACCAAGAGCAGTCAGCTGAATCCCTGGGTGCTGCACGGCTGGTCCGCAGTGGTGTCTGCACACGCTCGTTCTGCGGCGGCCTTGAGAATGGGTGAGTCGGGAGACCAGGTGGCCTTGGACAGACCACTTGGCCGCTCCAGCTCCCATTTGCTCACCTGCAAATGGCTGAGGGACCAGATGCGACCACCTTGGTTTCCATGGTTACGTCAGACCTCCTTGTCCACCCAGAGTAGCAGTGACTCGGTTAATGCAGCTTTCAAGTCTTCCCCAAATCTGCAGCCAGCTCCCTGAGGGTGTTCATGCATGTTGTCTTCCAGATTACTCGCTGTGTTATCTTTAAACTAGGACAAAGGAGGTGTGATGAGAAAAGGTAAGAAGACAGACGTTCCAGGTCCAGTAAGAGGGGACGTTGTCTTTTCTGAGAGGTGTTTGCCAAAGCTTAACATTTTCAGAAAAGGGGGAAAAAACCCTAATAGGCATCCAGCTTCCCCTAGTCCCCCTGCAGAATACGCCCGTGTGTATCCACACTGGGTTGAACTGACCTTCGTGTGTTTCATCCACTCTTGGCACACTGCCTGTGAGTGTTGACCAGGCCTCTCTCAGTTGTTTTTGTACCCGGGTCCCTGGGCTGCAGAGATGCTGAAATGCAGGCGCGCTCAGGCGTGGCCGCGATGGGGGCCGGGACTGTGCCCATTGTTCCTGTCCAAATGCAGCGCTCCTTCCGGCACGGCCCTGGATGGCAGCCAGGCGTGAGCCGCCCGGACACCTCACTAAGGAGACCCTCCCGGACGGTGGCAGCACGTCTGAGTCCCCTGCACGGGGTCATTTGATGAGTTTGCACAGGATGCAGGCTGCAGGGTGGGCTGGGCAGCTCGACTGAGAATGGGGTTCTGTCTCCAAGCCTTGGTTTAGGTAAAATAAGGGGTGATTGCAAGCCAGTAACTCTAGCCTTCTCCTAAAACACGACGATTTGAGTGAGGACCAGACGGCCTAAAACATAGTTTAGATTTTATCCTTAGACAGAAACTGGACTAGAACCAATGTGGACAGATTTCCTATGCTGTGCTTTTCTTACTTTACTTTGAATAGAAATAATATTTTTTAAAAAGTCAAAGCAGTGAGAGGCATTATGTAATTTTTGGGGAAATGGTCTGAAGCAATTGCGTCTGAAGCAATAATGACCTCAAGAAATGTTGAAAACAAAAGAATAATAAAGCAACTGACCGTAAAAGCCAAGAATTGTGTAAATCAGGATTATTTACTTAGTTTAATTTCTTTATATCTGTAATGTGACTAACAAACCAAATCAAGTATATCCAGTCTTCAGTTTTGTAAAGAAGTATATGGGTTAATATAGTATTTTTTCAGTACTTAACTAAGTTAAAAGTTCAAATCGATTTATGCCATGATTTTGCTGAATATTGCTTTAAGTGTTTGTTCCTCTCTTTGTATGTATGGTCAACATTTTTGTACCTGGTTTGTATACTTTTAAAAAGTAATTTGCTTCCAGCTGCATTCTTGTTTTTATAGAAAAGGTATTTATAAAGGGTTTAGAAGGGCTTTCTTTATCTTGTCACCTTTTAATTAGAAGATTCAATGAATAAACAAACCCTTGAAGCTTATTAAAATGCTTTAGAAGTAGGAAATATAAATAACTAAAATAGCCTTTAAAGTTATTTAAATTTTAAAAATAAAAGTCAACAACTTGCTTTCTAGTTTCTAAAGGGATTTTTCTTCTTTGAGAAAGAAACTGTTGAAAACAGCTCTGATGATACAAGACATGTGGTCTGCACCTTGGTGCCACTCTGTTTAGCACCGTTCTTCCGAGTGGAATTACCATGCTGGTGGCCCAGAAGCTGAACCACAGTGCAGAAGCTTGCATGGAAAATGAAAACACCTCAGTGGAAGATAAAGAAAGGGAAAAAGGGAAAAACCTGCAGTTTCTGTCCTGCGTGGAGGCCCCTGGGTCACTTGTAGTTCGGTCATCCCCACTCCGGAGTAAAGCGTGAGCTAAGAAATGAGCCTTTCTTTGGATTAGGTAACTCCAGTTGCAGCTATTCGTGTGAGGACATAACCCAAGGGAACAGAAAGCTGCGATCAGAGGCGGCCCTGGGCTGCCAATGTGGGGGTGGGGGCAGTAATCAAAGGGCCCCTGGGCTTCCTCTTTCAAACCTGAGCAAGGTGTTCTGCATTTGGGACCCTTCTCTGGGTTCCCTGTCTCTCTCAGTGAGACTTTCCCAGCAGTGAACTTAGTACACATTCCCGTGTATGTTGGTTTAGTCTTCAGTGTGTTCCAATTCATTTCCGTATCCTGAGCACTCAAGAAGTATCAGAGAAAATAAATAGAAGATAAATCTGCAAGAAAGAACATTATGTAATCTTTAAAGTGACATTTTTGAACAGGTAGACGTGACAAAGGTTCATTTATACGTGACCATGGACTAGAACATAATGTACACGTTTTGTCTTCAGTGTCACGGAATATGCTTACAGAGTCATAGGTGAAGAGCTGTAAGTGGGGTCAGCAGGAGGCGGATGAATGACCAAAGTCATTCCTTCTTTCCAAATGTTTTCAAGTTATTCTCCTCTGCAGCAAATGCTGCCATCTGTCCCCCTTCAGCTTCAGGAGACACTGGCCCAGCTTCCCCCTGGCAGCCCCTGCGTTTCTCTCAGGCTTTCTCAGACCAAAGTGCCCAAGACCTCATGCCCACTGGCAGGGAGCCGTGCTCAGTGGTGGGTGGTGTGGCGACACCCACCTCCCCTCCGTTTCAAGGTGTGTGTCCCAGGGTGCCGTGCACCCCCCTGGATTTCACAGAACTTGCCCTCAGTCATGACTTACCTGGTGACTCACCCCCGTTTTCTCTTCTACACGCCGCCGCTGTTTTCTGCTATCACCTCCAGAATAGCTTTGCCCTGACCCCTCATCTCACGTCGGTTTCTGAGGGAAGCCAAAGGAAGACCCTCTCCACAACCAAAGCGAATAGTGGTGCAGAAAAGTGCTACAAACATGCAAAGAGTAGTGTGAAGGTGGAACACCTTCATCTGCTGAAGGGAGGATTAGACTAACTGATTAAAACCACCAGTTCCCTGAGGACTGGAAAGCCAGCCATGGCTGAGATAGCACCGGCCTTCCCAGCGCGGTTCCCTGCTGAAGTTGGGTGACGTCATAGGACAGCAGTGGTGGGTCCTGTTCTGTCTCAGTAGGGTCATGGGCCGTGGCCTTTGGCCATTAATTTTGCCTCTCCTTCTCTGTTCCTTCTGTATATTTTTAAAAGATTTTATTTATTTATTTTTAGGGAGAGAGGAAAGGAGAGAGAGGGAGGCAAAGAAACATGAATGTGCACGAGATGCATCAGTCAGTTGCCGCTCACCTGGGGAACTGGGGCCCGGCCCGCAACCAGGCGTGCGCCCTGCCTGGGAATGGAACCCATCACCTTTGGTTCCCCGGCTGGCACTCAGTCCACTGAGCCACACCGGCCAGGGCTTTTCCGTCCACATTTTTCATCTCTCTTTCTCCTTGCATGTTTTGTAATTAGTAGTGGGTACCCTGTATCTCTGTTCTCTCTGATCGCCACTAAGAATGCAGACCACCTGAAGACAGAGTTTTCCATCCCCCCCCCCCCCCACCACCACCATCCTCATTGCCGACAAAGCCCTCGGGAGCCGTTCCTGGTGGAAAAACGATTGTGTAATTTGATAATGGACCAGGATACCCACCCTCGTCCTTATTTTTTGCAAACCTTTAAAAGTGTGGTTGTTTTATTTTAAAGGGTATCATGAATCACTTTAGGCTTAATGTCAAGATATAAAAAAATTACATGATTACAAAGTTTCTATGCAAAGAAACATTAGAAAGGATCCCTTTTCTAGATTTGTTTGAAGGTTACTCCCCAGCCATCTGAAATCATCTTTCTTTCTCTAGGGAGGCATTCGGGTCTATTTTTATTCATTTAATTGTCTGTCTTAAGGAACTTCAGAGGAATCATTGATTTCTCTCAAGATGGAGAAAGTGTTAAGATGCAGGATAAACAGATATATTTGCTCCATATTTATACAGTTATAGAAAGTGGAAATATTTTTCCTCAGGGATTTTGTTTACTCTAAATGGTGGTTAAATGGGGGACAGAGGTCAGGTAAAACCAAGTTCAAATGAATTTTCAGGAACATTTAAAAGAGGAAAAATAATTAAAAGAACATTTTGAGGACTTGGGTGGGAAGTGACAAAAGTCAGCCTCACCCCTGTCCTGTAGACCCTCTCTCTGAAGCATCAGTTTGCCCTGCCCCCCTGAGATCTCTCCAGGGCACGGGGTGATGTGCGAGGGACTTCCCCTCACTGTGTGACCCGCAGGGTGACCGGGGCCAGAGGGAGAAAACTGCAGAGACAGGATGTTGAGTTAGCCCACGGGCTAGGTATCGTCACCTCTGGTTCTGACTCTGATAAGGCGCTGAGACTTGTGCTGTTGTGGCTATTTTTGTTGGAGCTTATTCATGAGACTAGCTAGTGTCAGGGTTAATATACACGTAATGTTATTCTATATCACATATTCTAGAACACTGTAAATTTTATTCATCTTTGTTTTCTTGTCTTTTTTTCTTTTCTACTGAATTAATTGGAGTGATACTGGTTAATAAAATTATGTATGCTTCTGGTATATGATGCTGTAACACATCATGTATATCGTACTGTGTGTCCTTCCACCACCATTTATTTCCATTTACTCTCTTCTATCTGCCCCCACCCTGCCTTCCCTCTGCTGATCGCCATGCTGTTATTTGTTCGTGAGGGTTTATTTTTTTTGCTCTGTCCCTTCACTTTTCTCACCCAGCCCCCTAACCTCCCTCTCCTCTGACAGCTGTCAGCCTGCTCTTTATCTATGAGCCTTTTTCTTGTTTGTTGGTTTATTTTATTCATTAGACTCCACATACGAGCAAAATTATTTGGTACTTCTTTCTCTGACTGGCTTAGTTCACTTCCTAGCTCTCTAATCTTTATGCTTATCAGTTTTTTATGCTAGTAAATAATTGCTAAAGAGATGACTAGCTCCATGTAGTCAACTGCTGATTTGTAATCATGGCAATTTCAACATCTGCCAGCTACATTTAGTCCAACTGCCTTGTTCTACAGACGAAAAACTGGAACTCCAGAGAGATAAGGAAGTTATCCAAAGTCACACAAATAATTAGAGCCAGAATTAGCCTGGAGCCCAGACCTTCAACCTGAAACTCAAGAGCTTCAGTTGTCTGACAAATCAGTTCGTATCTTGATTGATTATGGACATTTTTCTTCTGAGAGGTCATTATTTTCATCTGTGTATTCCTAATGGCAAAATCGGATCAGCTCCCTAGAAAAATGTGCATTATGTCCATCTGAAAGTATTATTTTTGTTCATTAAAAAATGTTGGATTGTTTAGATACATTTTAATTTCCTGGGACCCTGGAGACATGTAACAATCACAAACTGTCCTGGAGAGAAGCCCACGCCGGGCAGTTGGATTATACAGTTGTGTCTCGGTCACCACCCCTGCAGAAGCCTCTTAACCATGTGGCCGGTCAGTTTTTCAAGCTGTAAAACAGAGATCATGACACCTGTTGAAATCTCTCAGAGGTCGGTTTGAAGATCAAATGAGCTAATAACCTGATGGAAACATGTTAGAGGGTGTAACGTGCTTCACATACGAAAAACAAAGCTGGAGAAATTTCACAAAGGTCACCCACAATTAGACCGACCAGATGATAAGCCTGCAGGAAGGTATTCATATTTTCTTTGGGAGTTTCTTAACGGCTGGCTGACTTGTGTACCATGGGTACTCTCAAGGTGTAGTGATACAAACGCATGTCCTGTTCGCTCTGGGATGCTGTTCTGCTGAGACACATCAGTCTGAGTCCTGAAGAGCAGGGGTGGCAGGCCTGACTCACCAGCGTTGCACACGGTGTTCCCCGGGAGCGAACGGGAACACGGTGGGCTCCTGCGCACGGAGACAGGAACACTTTCCGTTCATTTCAGGGAACCTGCACCTTGTTTGCACAGCTGTTCTGTCATATTCCGCTTACAGGAGGCAGAAATGAGTTTCAAGTCCCTTGGTGATCATAATGATCAAAACAAGAGCCGCCGTTTATGGTTTCCTATTTATGTTAGTCACTGTGCAAGGACTACATCCGTATTATTTCGAATTCTCAAAGTATCCCTGTGAAAGGTAGGGGTCATTATTTCTACCATCCTGAACCACGCCCTCATCGAAGGAAAACAAACCACGCCGGCGTCCAAGTGTCAGTTTCCGTCTGTACGGGGCGGGCAGGCTTGTATGGTGTCCTCCCTCCGCTGTCCCCGGGGAGGCAGAGGCAGCGTTACTAATCCCGACCAGCAGGTAAACGAAGGCAAGATGCAGTTAACAGCTTGCTGGGATAGCGCGGTTAGATCCGGGACAGTGTTTAAACATCACGTGAGGCTGTTTTCTTCATTAGATGCGTGGTTTTCGAGTGAGCCAACTCAGCAGTTAGCAGGTCACGTGCAGGGATCTAGGCAGAAAGTGTGCCTGGCGCTGCTCACGTGGGGGTGAAGCTCCGAGCAGGCCTGCGGGGGGTTTTGGGTGTTCAGGGTTCCTTCCCCTTTCTCTCCATCGCCGCAGGTTTGCCCCACTCAACACAAGTTTACGTAGTTAAAATAACTCATCATCGCTATCATTTATTGAGCCCCAAAGTGCCTGTGGTATTTTGTTTAATGCCTTAGCACCCTGGGGGGGGAGCAGAGAAGAAGAGAAACAGAAATGGGGCGATGCAGAGCCAACGAGAGGCAGAGGTTCCAAAGCCAGCCCTCTGCCTCCTGCCCCGGAGCCTCAGTTGTCAGGGTCTGTGGCAGCTGGACACCGCACCTGCCGTCTGCGTCAGCAGACTGGAGCGCGGCCGCAGTGAGGGGTGCTCGGAGGAGGAGGGGGCACCCAGGTCCCTCCTACCCCGGGATTGTCGCAGGAAGGTCACATTGAGGTCGGCAGGAGCCGGGCGCAGTTGTGGGCTCTGCGAACAGGGAGATTGGATTTTGCCTGCACTTTTTACCGAGTGGCTTCACTGTGATACGGAGGATTCAGACATCACACTGGAACTATGTACACATTGGGGAGTGTGGGGCATTAAGGAAACTCTTGGAGGAATTATGGAAGAAAAGTTTCAAAGCACTTAGCTCAAATCATTTACCAGCATTCCAGTGTGTTTTATCCAGAGCTAAACTCTTTTATTGATAGATTTTTAGCTTAGTCTGCGTGGTGTGATTTCTTTTTCATAATTTTCTTCTGTTCTGTCATATTTCACTCTAAATGCTCAGCTCAGCACCAAACCCTGCTTCTGAGCTGAACAGACCACAGCACTTTGTGCTAAAGCACATTCTTGATTATGTCCATCCCAGTGTGTATGCAGGCTCTTTAGAAACATGTGACTAATGAGGAAAAGTAAGCATTAAAAAGAATTTTTTGCTTTGGCACACTTACTACTTTCAGCAGCTGATAGGGTGCATTGACAAATTGTTTTGCCTTTGCTGATTGTGGAAATGAAAGCCAGTTCTAAAGAAGGGAAGTGCTTTTTAAAAAATATATATACATTTTCTTTATTATTTTTAGAGAGAAGGGAAGGGAGAGAGACAGAGAGGGAGAGAGACATCCTTGTAGGGTTGCCTTTCACCTGCCTCCAGCTACGGACCTGGCTGGAGACCTGGCTTGCAACCTGGTCATGTGCCCTGGCTGGGAACCGAACCAGCGACCTTTGGGTTCACAGGCTGGCGCCGTATCCACTGAGCCACCAGCCAGGGCAGGAAGTGCTTTATCAGTCATGTTTCACTACACAAATTCTGCTTTATCAGTCACGTTTCACTACACAAATCCTGCTTTATCAGTCACGTTTCACTACATAAATCCTGCCCTTCTGCTTCCTGCCTAGAACAGCTGCTGCCTATTTCTGATTTCTAATGAGCTCCTGATCTGCTGACATATGGCTCTGCCTCACCTGGTGGAAACATACCAGTTCTGACGCTGCCCTCCACCTCAGTCATAGCTCAACAGGTAGATGACACTTGGGTTCAGAGTCTGTTAGAAGGATGTTTCACTTCTAATTATGGAAGGCATGTGGTAAAATGAAATTTAATTACATAACCACTGGTAGTAAAGGAATAATTTGGTTCTCTTCTTACTCTAATCATATTTATATTCCATATATTCCTTATAGGAAACTGTTGCGCATTTCTAGGGTAATCTGTTTGCTCTTCTAGCGACTAGAAACATGTTTAATGGAATACTGTAATTTTGTCTTAAAATTCATAAAAGTTTGAATTTTGTATTTCTTGTTTTATTCATTGATGCATTAGAAAAGTATTAAGTGGATACTCTTTGTTGATCTTGGGTTACATTGTTTAGAGGCTTAAATACACTTAGAATCAGGCTCTGGGGAATTGTGATATAAAATTGCATAGTTCAGTGTTTACAGATCCTTCGACTGTTTTATCACTCTGCAAGGTGATACTCAACATGCTTGTGTGCCTTATAAATGTTTAAAGTTCCCATGGGCAGTTGACAGATGATTGCATTTTGGTTCATTCCCATTATTGACAAGATGTTCAGAGAAAAATGACTATGTTTGAAAATAACGTAGTCATATTATGGCTATAGAGTCATAATGGCATATTTTTCTAAGGAACATGAAAACTAGTTCAGAGGAAAAAAGCTAAAGTTGAGACCAGAAATTTCTCAGTGCTTAGACGTTCGTACTATTTAACGTAACTGAGCTCCTTTAACAAGGGCCAACAACTTTAGTTTATAAATGAGCCTAAGCTAGTGGCCACTCATTTACCCTGAGCTTCGCTCACCCCCTCACAATCGTGCTCGGCCAGAGGGACACGTTCTGAGAGCAGTGTGGTCGGGCGACTTTCTCGCTGCGTGGACGTCCCGCCCAGCTGGTCTGGGCTCCTGCGCGCCTGGGCCGTGTGGTCCAGCCCAGGCTCCTGGGCTGCAAGTCTCCACAGCAGGTCACCGCGCCGAGTCCTTAATTCCAACTCTTGGGGCGTAATTCCCAAACTCCTGACAGGATCTTTTTATAAAGATTTTCTTTATCTTTAGAGCAAGGTGAAGGAGAGAGGAAGAGAGGGAGCGGAACATCGACTCGTTGCCTCTTACCCTCCCCCCCCCCCAAGCTGGGGACCCAGTTCCCTGGTTGACCTGGCCCGCAACCCAGGACCAGGGATTGAACTGGAGGCCTTTTGGTTCACAGACTGATGCTCGGTCTACTGATGCACACTAGCCACGGCTGCCTCCACCTTAGTTTGAATTAGTTCCCAGCGTACAGCATAGTGGTTGGACAGCCCTGTACTCCACAGGGTCCCCAGCTCCCTCCAGTGCCCACCTGGCACCGTGCACCATCACCATGGTGTTGTGGCCCCTGCTTCCCTGCTCGGCCTTGCCGGGCTCCTTGCCCCCCGCCCCGGCGGACGAGGAGCTGCCGCCAGCCCTCCTTGCGCTGCTCTCATGCCAAGACCAGCAGCTCCCAGCAGGCCCAAATCTGTTGATTTCCAGCCGCTTTGGCCCTGGCCTGGCTCTGGGCCTGTGCAAGCCTTCTCCTTCGGCAGCGTTTATTTCAGTCCTCCTACCCGAGAAGTACATGCTTTCAGTGAGCAGAGTCATGCACGCCCCAGCAAGCGCTCTCAAATGATCAAATTAGGAGGCACATTTCCATTTTCATGAGGTTTGATGAAAGTGCAGCCACCTCTGAGTTATCCGAAATGACACAGCACCTGGGTTAGAATCCAGCCCTGCCTGCGGGAGCGCAGTTCAGAGAGCTCGCTTCCACGCTCGTTTCTCTTCCATAAAAGGGAAGAACGGCTGGATCAGCCACTTCGGCAGCAGCAGAAGTGGCAAGTTGATGTTTTTGACAGGACTACTGAGAAGAAAGGGAGGAGTGGGTGGAACTGACAGCCAAATGGGAGGTGAAAGGTGGTGGCCCGGAACTGGTGAGGAGGCTGATGGCGGGGGCTGGCTAGCAACCAGGATCACAGAAGGCTGGTCCTCAAGCCTCGGGGGATTCAAGAGCCAGGTTGAGCAGGGTGACTTTCTATGATGTAAGGTTTTTTGGAAAAAACATGACACATGTCCAATGTCTCAGACATGGGGCTTTCACCTGTGAACTGTGATGGAGGCACACCACTTCTTGGTCAGCAAATGAAGAAAATGGGTTACAGCACCATCCAGGTACGGCAGGGTCGTGGGCTTGATCCCTGGTCAGGGCACACACCAGAAGCAACCACTGGGAGGGTCGGTAAGCCGAACAACAAACTGACGTTCCCTCCCTCCCTCTGTCTTCCCTCCTCTCTCTGTAAGATCATTCAATAAACAAATAAAAAGAAGGGTTACCTTCTTCCTTCCCTTTGCTGAAATGTCTGAGCTGGAAGCCTGTTTCGAGGGAGACGCAGACCAAACGTGCACCTCAGGGTGGGGGCCGAGCTACAGCCATTGTCGCTTTGGGAACATGTGGCTGTACGGGGCTGGGAGGGGCCCTGCTCAGCGGCTGAGGACTTTGTTTCTTGATTGACTTCCCGCTGCATTACAGTTGCCCCTCCCCCGCCCTCCCCGCCACCCCATCTGTGGCCCAGGGCTGACGGTGGGTTAAAAGCCTGCGTCCTCAGCGGCCCTGCGCTTCCAGTGGGCTCGGCCGGTGTCAGGCCTGGCTTTCCACCTGCAGCTCTTTCTGTCCCTTTCCACCATCAACTTGACGGCGGCCACCTCTGGGAGCCTCTTCCCGTGCTCTGCTTTGTCCCCTGCAGGGACACAGTTGCGCCCGCCTGATCCGAATCGGGTCCTGGGCTCCCGGTTCTAGTTTCTCTAGGAACCCACTGTCCCTTCCTTCCACAGTGCCTGCGGTCCACCGGCTTCTCCCTGCGGGCTCTGCCGTCAGCCTGCCATGGGCTGTCCTGCCTTCTGGTAAAGGCCCAGCGAGGAGGCCGTCACTGAGGTTGGCTCTCACACCTTGGCGCCTACCTGCGACCCAGAGCCCAGCCGCCAGGCGATGGAGCCCAGGCAGTGGGCCACACCACTGGGCCTTCCCCACGGGGCAGGGCCTGTGCTGCAGCAGTGGGCTGCCCCTGCCCGGCTGGCCTTTCTCTGCACCGGCCTCTCCCTGCCTCCTGTCCTTGGAGCGGCCCTAACCACTTCTGTGCTGTCAAGGCCCCGTGGAAACACGCTGCTTTGCCAAATATACTTTGAACATTCTTTAATGTGCCTTAGCTTATCCTTTAATATCCCTGTGTCGAACGGTTTGCCCCATTTCTCAGCTCCTGGATGATTTTGTTAATGTCTTTTCCTTTTCTCTCCTCCTCCCCCTTCTTTCTTGTCTTCTCATCCTTGAGCCAAATGTAAAAGTTAAAGCTCTTTAAGGCTTTTCCTGGATCCTTTTCTCTTCCGTATCGATGACTATAAATATCATCTTTTTATCATTGACTCTCCAGTTATGTCCGTAGCCCACAATTACCCACTAGACTTCAAAATTCAGTTCTCTCATATTTCTAACAAAATATATCCGAAAGAGATGTCTTGAGTCTTCCCAAACCTGTCTCCTGCTCCAGTCCTTAAATTTTCCCATCTTAATAAATGGATTCACCATCTAACCAGCTGCTCAAAAACCCTCTGTGTCCTCCCTTGCATTTGTTTTACCCAGACCCTAGAAATGCTGTCTCCCAAACATCTCTCTCACCGCGTTACCCCTCTGTCCGTATAGCGCCGTCTTTCCTGCCAGCTGGCCTCCAGCTTCCTGTTTCCAGTTGTCCCCAACCGACATCTTGCATGCATCTGTGCACTGCACACGGGTTATCTTTAACTATGAACCTCCTGTGTCCTCTCCTGCTTAAAAAGCATCCGTGACTTTTTGTGAAAAAATGTAATTTAAACTCTTCTGGGCCCAGGACCCAGAATAATCAGAACCCGACCCAGTTCCTCAATGTACCTCAACTCACCCTTCCAGTTTTCTGTCGTATTCCAGCACAGGTGATTCTAGTTTGGTTCCATGAGCATGCAGAGCTCTTTCCTGCCTCAGGGTCTTTGCACCTATTATTATTGTCTTGACCTGGAAGTTTCTCCCATCCTCAGCCAGCATTTCTCATACCTTGAGTCTCAGGTGAAATGTTGCTTCTTGAGTAAATACCTTTCCTTGGTAACATTCTTTACAGATAGCCCTGATCCCATGACAGCATCATTCTCCACTTTCCGTACTTAAAACATTCCAGTTCTTTTCTTATTTATTCATTGTTTTTGTTCACATTTTTTGTCTGTCAGTAATGCAGACAAAAAGGATCACTTTTTATATTAAAGAGGGTAGGTAACAGAGTAGAATCACACAATATGAATTTGAATCGTTGATGTGTTCTCTTAGATACTCTCTTAATCTCTCTACACCTTAGTTTTCTAATCTATCAAATGCGAACAATAGTACCAGCCTCCTAGCGTTGATGTGAGAGCAAATGAGATGACAAACATGGATTTAGTAGCAAAAAGCCTGATATTTCATGACCATTATACAACTCTGATCTGGTAATTTTATTGTTTGTTTATTTTTTTAATTCCCTAACAGGTAGTAGTAAGTCAAGAACTTGGAACACAGTTGGCTCTTGGTAGATGTTTGTTCAGTGATTAAATGAATTGTTTGGAGGATGAGACATGCATATGTCAATTTATTAGAAGAGTGGCCCACACTCAGTGCTCAATGAAACTTGACCATCAGGTCTCAAAGAGCTTGACAATTGGATCAATTACTATGATGAAGAGCTCCACCCTGGGCTCCTATCGAAAGCAGCCACCATCTTTAATTGCCCGAGGTCCCACCCTCCACCTGTGAGGCATGTGGCCCCGTATTTGTCTCCTTTGTCTCTCCCACACTGTCTGTTAGGTCCCTGTCAAGAAGCAGGCTTGCTGAGCAATCCCCTTAGGGGCCGCCCTTGATCCCACACCTCCTCCAGCACCACCGCTCTTTCCCTGCTCTGCACGGTCGCTTCCCTGATGCTTCCAGGGCCCTTCCCCACCGACCCTGCCTCTCTGTGGAAGCTGCCTCTGTGAGGGTCCTGAATGACAGTGAATGACACACCTAGTCCCGGCCAGCCTCCACCCAGCCCCGGGACCAGTGAGCAGCTTCCTTTTCCGTAGCATGTGCATGCATCTGGTTTCCAGGACGCCACTGACACCTGCGTCTTCCTCAGTGTGGCCAGCCCACTTCCTGGTCTTCCTTGGCTGGTTCCCCTCATGTTCCCAAACCTCAGAGTTTGTCTCGGTATTAGAGCCTCACCTTCCTCCTCTACGTGCACTCCCGTGGAAGCTCCTCCTGTCCCATAGCTTCCATCCAAACACTGATGGTATTTTCATCTCCCCTCTCCGGAACTCCATCTGCACAGTTGGTGCCTTGTTTTTCCCTACAGCAAGGGGAAGTAGGCACCTCAGATGTAACATGTTCAGACTCTAGCCCAGGCACGCGTGGCTCAGTGCCTGAGCACTGCCCTGCGAACTGAAAGGTCGCCGGATCGATTTCTGGTCAGGGCATGTGCCTGAGTTGTGGGCCAGGTCCCCCACTGGGGGCATGAGAGGCAACCACACAGTGGTATTCTCTCCTTCTCTTCCTCCCTCCCTTCTCCTCTCTCTAAAATTAAGTGACATCTTTAAAAAAGTGTCTCTTGTTGAATCACTATGTTGTACGCCTAACACTACCATGATATGGTATGTGAACTATAAAAAGAGTCATGAGAGTAAACTACAGCATGGCAATATAGTAAGAAGTAATGTGATAACTACAGTGACAGATGGTAACTAGACTTACTATACTGGTCATTTTGTAAGGCATGTAAATATTGACTCACCATTGTACACCTGAAACAGATGTATTGTATGTCAACTATAATTAAAAAAACACTTCCACTGCAGTCATTTGCCACACAGCTGCCCCAGCCGACCTTTCACAATGGCGTATCCTTCGTCCAGCTGCAGACCACCCAGTGCCTTCCACGGAGGGTAGATGCTGAAATACCTCCGGTGGCCTGACGTCTCTCTCTCCTTGTCCGAATCGCCAGCACCCTGTGATCCACCTTTCCCCTGACCCTCCACCCCACGCCCCACGCCGGGAAGTTGCTGCACGTAGGACATGCCCAGCATGTGCTGTCCTCCGCCTGGTTCCCTCTTTCCCAGACATGGTCCCTGTTTCATTCCTCCTGCTCCTCAGGTCTTCAGTCCCACCCCTCTGAGAGGCTCCCATCACCACCCAGTGTAAAATTAGACCCTCCTCATCACTACCATGCTCACCCTGTTTACTTTTATTCACTTAAGCTCATCACTCACTGGCATTTTTATACATTTGATGATTGTCTCTGGCCTCAGTAGCATGAAAATCCATAAAAGTTTATTCTCTTTACTTCGTGAGCCTAGAACAGCAGGCATTAAAAATATTTGACAAATCAATACATGGCGTAATTGGTGTTTTAGGGGTCTCATGGTTTCTAATATTTCTATTTTAGTGAAACGTGTGCTTACTGATACTAACCTGATGAACCGAATCAGCAGGTCTCAGTTGCTGGAGGATCTGCATGAAGAGGAACGTGTGTGGGGCTTTTGGTGTCCCTCGGGTCTGTGGGTAGGCGCCCGTTCCCTCGTGTGCGTCCTAATTCTACCTGTCACCAAAATCCAACTTCAGCTGGGAAAGGACTGTGTTCACCTTGACGTCCTTCCTCACCTTGCAGTGGAGGCGGGTTGCTGTGGGGTGACTCACTCCTGGACCCTCCTCAGCTCCTCCCAGCCGCCTGCTGACTGCCTGTTGGACACGGCTTCCAAGAGGAAAGTCTTGTTTGGAAGCCGGCCGTCCCGCAGCTCAGAGCTGATGAGCACGTCTTTGGTTTCTTGTCCTCCTGCAGCTTGTCACCTCCCGCTGGGCGGCAGGGCTCCCAGGTGGCCAGGGCGTCTGTGGGAGGGCCCGGTGCTGTCCCGGAACAGGACCCACTGGAGACGGTAAACCCAAGTGGCTCCTGATCTAAAGCCGAGCCTGGGTGTGAAACTCCCTTGTACGGTCGGTGATGCAAATAAACAGCAGAACGGGTACCCACTGTAGTCTCCAAAACATAGTTCCTCCCTTTCCTCTGTCTCCTTTTTGTGAACTAGATACCTGGAACCAATTTGCTGCATTGGCCTCAGCTTTCCATGTCATTTGCGTATTTGATTGAGCCTAAGTTCCCATTAAAACCTAATTTTAAAAGTCTCAACCTTTTATGAAGTACCAGTAGTGATGATTTAAATTTTAAGAGATCCTTGCCACAGGAAACTTGGAAGTGTTTTCTTCTCTTTCAGGAAAATCTTGTTACAGGAGTTCATGCATACGTACCCTAACACTTCCTAAACGTGGTAGAAACGTTTGGTTGGCAGCAAGTTGGGTGTTGCTGAAACTAATTTCAAACCTTGTAATTAGCACATTTGTTTACTACAACGTGCGTTCACATGGTCATGTGCTGGGTTAATTAATATGTGCATATCTTGGTGTGTGGTGACCTTCAGTGCCAACTTGCTTGTAAAAATAAACCTGTAAGAGGTGCTTAACTTCTCCTGAAACAACTTTCCAAATTCGTAAGTGGTCTTCCTCCCATTAGCCTTTTCCCTGCCTAGTACACCTTGCTTAGGAAGGTAAATCTTGTTAGGAAATTATTTTCTCATGTAATGTCTCTATAAAGAGACTTGAATCGTAAAAAAATGTGAAGAGTCTGTAGGTGTACTTATGTAAGCATCATGTCACAACAGAGATTTTACACGTGAGCACTCTGTGAAGTTTCCAAATGACCCATGTTTAGAAGTGAAATTGAAGTAGTAATAAGCCAGGGTAAATGGAAGGCTGGCGGTGTGGCTTGGTATCCCCAACTGATATTTCTTCGTCTGGATTTTAAGACCTAGAAGCTGTTAATTGATTTGTGCTAAAGACATTCACAACTGTATTGACTTATAAAAGCACATTCTGTTCAAGGTACCCTATTCCTGAAATTTTCCCCTGGAATATTGCTTAGAAATTTGGTGAATAGGGAAGAAACAAAGGAGAATGAAAACTTTAAAGACATCTTTTATAAAGTGATGATATTCTAAAGCATTGTCTTTCTCTGATTAGCTAGAAATCATTATTTGGGACCTTAACACAGATTTTCATTTTTCAACTCTAATTTTCCTAACTCTCTTTTGTGATCCTGAGTTGGGACTTGCACTTATTACAATTTCATACTCTCATTGTTATAGCGCCTGACTGCTTTCCTGGTGGTTTGCTCATTGCTGGCCACATGGTAGAGCAGATCCCCTGAGGAACAGCCAGCCCACTCTGCAGGTGGAATATTTTTGTTACTATTACTTTGTTATTTCTGGCATACACTTTATATCAAGCTACTGAGTAAAGAGAACCCATTCTAAAAATTATTTGTATGTACTTATTGGTAAGGAATACCACCTTTTGCAAGAAGTCAACATAAGACTTTTTATTCCTTATTATTATTTTAAATCCTCACTTGAAGACATGCTCATTGATTTTTAGGGAGGAGGAAGTGGGAGGGAGGGAGGAAGAGAGAGACAGAGGGAGAGGGACCGATGTGAGAGAGGGACAGTGATTAGTTGCCTGCTGCCCATGCCCTGACCGGAGAGCAGACCCCCATTTTGGTGTGTGGCTTGAAGCCCCAACCAGCTGGCGCACTGTGCCAGGGGAGGACAATTTAAGAGTGAGTAACTTGGTTTGCATTCTTGCTTCGGAACAGTAATCAGAGCATTTGAATTATGGCATGCTTTGTGTAAGAAAGAAGGAAGGAAAGAAAGCTAAGACTTATCATCTCTAATAGTGGGCGGTAATAAGACATGTTCAGACATGCAACTCTGACAATAAATAAAAAGTTGAGAACTCAGGGGACGAGAAAACCCTGTTTGTGTTAAACTATGTTGAATGTTTTGCTGATGCTCAGCGTCTAGTGATTTCTTCCTTTGGCAACAGAGTTTGTCACAGGAAAAGAAATCCCTACTTGTTCTTTAACATAAGAGGGAAAATTTTGAAAATCTTTCCGATGTGTAAGTATATATTGGGTATCTAAATATTGATTGCTTTGTTTCAGTGGAATGTTGTCCCAGAACAGCTCAGTCTGACCCTCCTCTAAACTATGTGTCACTGGAAAGTGACACAAAATAAATACAAATAATCTTTGAGGAGCTTCACTAAAAACAAGCAAACAAACCGCTAAATATAAATAAGACTAGAACAGAATGTACTTATTAAAAAAAAATGAACTCCAATTCTTCAAAACCAATGAAGAATTCCTTTTCATGTGTCTGCAGAATTCCTTTTCTATTAAGGTATTTAACAGTATAAGTAATGAAAGGTTATAAAGACAGTACTGGGAATACATCAAAAGGTACTTCCTACAAATAGTGCACTAGTACTAACATAAAATATATAGTTCTGTGGCTTACACATTATGTCTTCTTGGGTTCGTTTGACCAAAAGGAGAAATCAGTGATATAAAGAGATCTGAATAAAGTATGACATGATTTCATCAAAATAATTTTGAATTAGTTGTCACTCATTTAGCTGTCATTGTAACATATCTTCCAGTACTTAAAATTAGATCTCCACAAAATCTTTTTTCATCAAATTGCCCATGAAACATTGAGAACTTGCCGCAGATTTTACTCTTGGCATTTCTGTTAGGTATAGAATAGAAATTTTTATGGGTTCTGAACTTCATAAATGTGTTTTGGACTTCTGATTGATGAAGGAGATGCGTGGTTCAAAATTTAGCTTATAGACACATTGAATTAGTAGTTTACAGTGAATAGGAGCATAATTAGGTACACTGTGTTCTAATTTGAACACATTTCAATAGATACCTAAGGGCCTAATCTTGATGCTCTAGAGTGATAGCACTCTATTTTCTACATGCAGAAGTCCAAGCTAACAGAAGGCTCTAATTAACAGCATAGTAAATGATAGGACTGATTTTATCACACACATAAACTGATGACTCATACGTAGGCATTTGTTATATAGTCAAATTCTTCACAGTTCAAGCTGTGACGCATCACATAAGCATTAACTTAGACAAGCATGTAGAAAACAAGTTAGAAAAAATTGTATTAATAAAATTAGGTGTATATAAGGTTATTTTGGTAAAATGTTAGGTGATTTAGGTTAAAATGGAATGATTTTAATGAATTTGTATATTTTATAATGTTTTTAAAAAGACAACATAGTACTAGAAATTAAGGAGACAATTATTAAGAGGTTGTGTTTGTTTTGTTTTGTTTAAGTATGTCATGAATATCTTTCCATTTAAGTACACGTCATGGAGGGGAAAGGTGTCTTCAATCTTTACTTTTTTATATAATTTCTCAAATAGTTCTTCAGTACGAAGTATTATTTTATGAATGAAGAAATCAGGTAATCTGAGGCTTCCTGTTCATGAATCCATCAGTTGAATAAACATGGATGAATTTGCTTGGTGCAGCAAATTGAAGTAATGTGTCTCCAATGGCTGGGGAAGGCAGCTTCCCTGGGACCCTCGGGGAGCAGACAGGCACAGCGACAGTCTGCCGGGAGCACAGGGGACCTGAGGAGGGGTTCCGCCACATGGTGGGGAAGAAGAGCAGCTTCCTCTTACTCCCTCCTTTTAGGCCCCAGGACTGACGGTCGCTGCCGCTTACATGCGTGGCCCGTTTGAGAACAATCTGTATGTACTTCACGTGCAGGATGGAGTGCAGATCTGTTGTCCTGTGTAGTACTGGGCGCGTCCTGGTGGTCCCAGCCATGCCTTCTGTGGGAGCTGCCCAGGGTCCCACCTTTCGCGAGCCACACAGGAGGACCACGTGTCCTCACCAGGAGGACCCCTGATCCAGACTGGCATTAGAGGCTCCTTCCTGGAGTTCTAGAACTGGCACTGGAAGATAAGACTCACCTATCATGGGAGGAACCAGTCCACAGAGAGAGGAGGAACTGTGGACAGATGGGGGAGAAATGAAAACGAAGAAAACTGCAGGGACTTTGTACCCTGGGTTCCAGACCCCACCCGACCCATAGCATCCGTATCTGTGAGCGGAAGGGATTTGGGAGGGGGAGCCTTAGAATAAGTTCCGTTTTCTGCTTAGTTAAAATGGGTTCCTGCAATGAGAGAAGTCCGAGTTGTAGTGGGTATATATTGTCCACCTCCTCAGGATCAGTTCTTTCTTGACTCTCGTCTGCCTGCCTCTGTCGTTAGCCCCATAGCTAGCCATTTCTTTGGGGCAACTCGGGGAACACACTTGAGCCATCCTGGTGGGGGACGCAGCGGAGACTGACTCCACCCTCAGGCCCACCCTGGGCCGGGTAGCAAAATCCTTGCTCTCGTTCGCAACGATTGCTTTCATGAGGGGCCCGTGACCCCCACTTCCGGGGGCGGGGAGATGCCGAGTGGTGCCTGTGGTTCCAGGCTGTCCTGCTCTGCCCGAGGCTGGGAAACCGCCTCCTGGGCAAGCATAAGTGACAGCCGCAACCCAGAGAGCCTTCGTCACCAGCAGGCTGACGGGCATGTTTGACAGCCTAGGGTTAAACTGTCCTTGCAGAAGGGGATCCCGTGCTCTGGGACGGAGCGGGGCTTCCGTGCCCTTTCCCAGCACGGGCTCAGGACGGTCACTCCACTGTCATGCCTGCGCGCCTGTGGTGTCAGCAGACACGTGAACCTTCTCTTCCTTCTCTTCCTCCTCCTCCTCCTCTTCCTCCCTGTCTCATGCTCACAAACCTCGAACAGTTTTTTCAAATAGAAATATCAATCCATCTTGAAACTTCTCATGATAAAACCAATAAATGGATTACAGCTGAACTGATCCCACCAAATCTTGATTCACGCTCGACTTGTACCACCTGACAGCTGAGGCTAAATCGCAGGCCTGCGGGGTCTGTGGACCACCTTCTCTAGTTTGCACTTTGGAGACGAGGGCTTTAATGACTTCCAGGCCACATGATCGCAAGTGTTCACTGGCTTACCTCTTCTTGGAATGGGAGTAAGATTGGACAAAGATGTTTTACTTATTTCTTACACTGCTCCTTTGTCACAGGGGCCTTCGGGTGTGTTGCAACCTCAAATACGTGTTGTTAAAGAGCAGATTTAAGAAACATTTTCTTTTGCAGATGCCATGAAGGCATTTAGAGAGAAGCAATGTAATCCTTTTCCTTGCTCATACACATAATGACATTTAGAAGTCACGTTGTAGACAATAACTCAAGTGCTACAATCTACAGGCCTTGAGACTGAAATGTCAACTTTACAAAAGAATCTAAGGATGCCTTTTCTTCCCTGTAACACCTGAGATGCTGGAAGCAGATGTCAGAGTGAAGCAGGGCTGCCGCAGAGAACTGGGCATTTTAGATATGTCGCAAACGTGGAGTCTTGCCTGTGGTCCACAGGCATGGCTCCTTCAGGAGCTGCTTCCCCTGGTGGTAGGAGGGCCGCTGTGGCAGCTGGGATCCCCTGGGCCCCCATCCCCGTCCAGCAGGGAGAGAGAAGGTGTTTCCTCCATCTCAACACGAGAAAGGGCTTTCCCAGCAGCCCTGGGCGCCCTCCTGGTTGTGGTGGGGTCGCCCCGGGCGTGCACTCGACGCAGGGCTGCCTGCTGGCAGAGGTATCCTCTGCGCTGTTCACCACGGGACCCTCCCTCTGGGCCAGGTAATGAGAAGCCAGCACTGCCTGTCTTCCGCCCTCCCCAAGTCCTGTGCCCAAATTCACCTCTCCCTCGGCTAGGCGACCTGTACAGGACGGTCTCTTCATAACCCGATGTGGCCGCAGACGGGAGGGTCTGGGGAACTGGCACACTGAGGAAAGGAAAAACCTTGGTCAGAACCACAGGGGGACACTTCTTTCCATAGCCCACAGCCCAGACCTGGAGCGATGCTCCTGCTGTGACAGGCCCACAGCAGGGCAGGCCTGTCACCTCCCTCGTCCCAAATGCTCGACCTCTGCTAACATGGCTGGCCCTTTCATCAGATTTCTGGGAACCACATCGACTGTTAACTTATGCCCACTTGAACTCCCAGGTGTTTTCCCTAAAGGCTCCTCAGGTACACCCTATGCCCTCCAGAAGAAGACTGAGAGAGACCACGGGGCTAGAGTCTGGGGCCTGGAGAGTGGCCAAGGAGGTCTCGTGTCTTATCTCTGCCCTGTCCCTTTGTCAGCAAGATTCTCCTTTCTGGAGCTCCTCGCAGAGGGCACCGCAACATTTGGAGCTCACAGCCCCATTTCCAACGTCGGTTTCCTTTTTGAGAGGGTGAAAGAGAGGGAGAGAAACACCGACTGGCTGCCTCTCACCCACCACCGGCTGGGGACCTGGTCTACAACCCAGGCCTGTGCCCGGACTGGGAATCGAACCAGTGACCTTCTAGTTTGCAGGCCGGCGCTCAGTCCCCTGAGCCACCAGCCGGCCATTTCTAGCATCTGACGGAATCCCCCAGTCAGACTCAACCACGTGCAGGGACGGCGCTGTCTCTGAAGCAGTGACCTGCAGGGAATGTCTCTCTGCCAGGGCCCTGTCCTCGCCGCTGCGCTTACCTGTTGAGACTGTCCTCCCAGGGTGCAGTGCTCCCCAGCCACCCCTCTTTCCTTCCTCCTCTGTTTGCAGAGGTGGGAGGGGACGTGTGAGGAGGCTGCAGCCTCTGTCTGTGCACCTAGGGAGGTGGCGGTGGGAGAGCCTGCCCTGCTGTGCCTGCAGGCAGGTGGGGGAAGGGTGGACATCTGTCTTGCCTGCCAGGCAGGCAGTTATGTCGAGGCTGTAAATCTGTGCCGTCAGGAGACCTGACTCCTTGATCTTCTCCAGGGGATGTGAGGGCAGCAGAATGTCCTCTGGAATGGGGCAGACAGAGAGCCTGCCACTCCTAGGCTCTGCAGTTTTCTCCTGACGTCTTCCCAAGCATTTCGGGAGAGATCTTGAGATACAGCCTCAGAGATCACTGGCCAGTGGCCATTAAACTGGAGTCTTGGCCACCGTGTTTAGATAACCACATCCATAAAGCCATTTAAAATAACTATTCTGGAGAAGGCGCCGGCCTGCGAACCCAAAGGTCGCTGGTTCGATTCCCAGCCAGGGCACATAACCAGGTTGCAAGCCAGGTCTCCAGCCAGGTCCCCAGCTGGAGGCAGGTGAAAGGCAGTCATACATGGGTATCTCTCTCCCTCCCTGCCTCTCTCCCTTCACCTCTCTCTGGAAATAATAAATACAATCTTCAGAAAGAAAAAATAATAATTTTTATGTTTAGAAATGAAAAGAAGTCATCAGTATTGGTTTGACCGGACGCCTGATTCAATGAATAACTGCCTCAGCATAACCACTTATCTCCATATTGGAAGTTAACCCACAATTTTTAAAACCAGTCCTTTCTCTTCCTAGAATTCCTTCCTGGCTTCTATAGAAGTTAAAACTATCTTATCCCGCTCCTGTACTTCTTAACCAAATTCATGTCAACAATGAATCTCTTACCAGATAAATGTGGACTTGGGTTGTTAACTCATATTTTAAAAGAGTAAGAATTAATTTTCCCATCAATTAAATTCATCAGAGGCTAAAATCATAATATATGTTTGCTTTTACCTCTTTTAAACTTTTGATTGCATCTCTACATTTCTGTCCCTACTTATATGCTAATTTCAATTCTCATTTCTTATCTGCACAATTACAACCTTTCTTGTAACTTCTCCTCATGCCCACCTACCCTACATGATGTGCTCAGATCAGAACAGTTCTCATTTTGCTATTCTTTTGCACAAAAGTGGTCTTTAATAATTCCCAACATTTCTTTAACAGTAAGTACAAAATTTTTAGCCAACTGTTTTTGGGTCCTTCAGGTCCACTGAGCTCCTAACTCTTAGTTGATACTTCTCTAGCATTTTGAATTGTTTGACCTGAATTTTTTTGTTTCCAAAACTCAGTTCTCCCTTAGCTTCTAGAACAACATTCTCTCCTAGGGGTACTGCTACTGGGGCCGTCTGCCTCCCTGTCCCTGTCACTGGGTCTCAACGAGTCTCTCAGATGCTGACGTCTCTGACATGCTGGCTTCCTCTCCACACTGGGGACCTGACTGCCTCTCATGCATGGACATGCGTGTGCACACTGAGCACTGCAGTCTTAGCAGCTGGCTCCAGACTCGCGTTCTGCAGTACCTGCTGAAAAACCGTATGCTTGTGTCTCCCATGACAATGACTCCTTCAGGGCCAAAAGTAGTTTCATTAATAAATTTAGAGAAAAACTCATTCTTCTTGTCTGTAAATGGTATGTAAACAGCTCTATAATTGCAAATCAGAATTCCACAGTGGGTGAAGAAGAGACAGTAGCAAGAGAGTTTGCCTTTCAAGTTAGGCCTAAAAATGTTACTTAAACTCTCGGGCCCGTAGGTGTCTTTCCAATATGGGCGCATCCAGTTGAGGCAGCTGGAAATGATCTGGGGCTAAAGTCCTGTCTTGGTTCTGTCCCAAATGAGCAAAGTGACATTGGCAAGTCATCCTGTCTCTCTCATTCTCCCTCCTTGGTGAAATAAGATTAGATTATCACTCTATTTAAAAGACCTATTCCACATACCACCATGTTTGGTAAAGTTCATAGGGTTGTGAAAATGTTTTGTAAGATGATAGGTATCCTACAATTCCAAGGTATCAAATACTCAAGTTGGCACTAGAGTCCAGAATCACTTGGCTTTTGGGTTTTGTTAGGACCTATGAAAAAGTAATCATTTGGGCTCGTGAGCAATGTTTTAATTAAAAATAGAATCACTGAATTGCAATTCAGCATCATTTGCGTAATTGCAAATATTTATCATTTACCACAACTTGGTATTGGTAGCATAATTACTAATAGTATACTTCTAATACTGTAGATTGTATGAGGTCTGTCCGGAAAGGATCAAGCCAGTGTCAATATAATTAAAACAGTTTGTGTGGCTGATGCTTTCTGGACAGACCTCATCTTACTTAGACTGTAGGTACCATCACTTATTGTTTCTCTTACTTCTGGCAGCTTTTTAAATAATGAATGATTGAAGTGATTAATAATTCTGCAAATTGAGCCCTGCCAGCAGGAACTGAAATAGGAGAGTTTGAAAAGCTAGTAAAAGACAAAGGGAACTACTTTTTGGTTCCCTCCCTTTATCTGGGGATACGATGCAGAAATCTTGTGATACGGTAAAGAGGGCAGTTACTGTGTGACTCAGAATTCTCAAAAGGCTTGAAGGGGAAGGGGGATTCTAACCCTTGTAGTTTATGGGGCTTCGTAGACCGTATTTTCTGTTCCACTCAGGCATCAGTTGAGCAGTCAACCAAAGTTTCTACATTTTCTTCCAGCCTGGCCCACATGGGTGAGAGAGTGTGAGGCTGTTTGAGAAGGAAATCAAGTCATTTGGAAGTTCAACCAATGTCATGTGGTCAACTTAATGGACTACACCTGCCATGATTTTAGGCCGCTTGGCATTTATACCTCTGTATAACTTTATAAAAACAGAGTGAGACATTTTACAAACATTATCTATTACAATATAAATACCCATGTCTTGTGTGTATTATATTTATAGTCTAACATCTGTTTTTTATTTTGTCAGTGCTTTTTAATTTACTTCACATGTTTGTTTTGTTTTTAATTCAAACAACACAAAGTTTCCATTTAGGCATGGGGATCAATTTATGTGCCTTACAAAGTCACTCCCTCTTTTTTCTGTCTGGGCTATGCAGAAAGTGTTCCCTTTGAGACCTGAATCTGTCAGTTCTTCAGTGACTCCTACCTCACTGATGAAGAGTTCCAGATAAGTTGTTCATTAATTGTTGTCATCAGCAGCCTCACTCCCAGGACCAGCTGTTGGATTCACTGCCCAGTGTTCTTTGTCATTGGCCTTGTTAAACGCCACCTGGGTTTACCTTTCATGCCAGCTCACAGGCTGCACTGTCTGCCCTGCCCAGAGAGGAGGCGTGGAATGTCACCCTACGGTACACGTTGTCATTCCTGATGTGGTGAACCATGTCCCAACTCTTACTTAGTCATTTCCTTTCAACTACTGGGCGATGGTTGCTGTATTTCTTCCACTTGGTGGGGTCGCTCCATAACACAGATTCGCAAATGGTTTCTTATGTTGTCATTTGCTTTCAAGAAGAGATGGCTGTTGAGAAGGGCTCCTTGGGTTAGAGACTTCTATCTTTTTGCGTTTCCCTACTGTAGTAAAGTGAAGGTACTACCATCAGTTATTGGTAGACCACTCTGGGTTTATCTGAATCACTCTTGTTTCTAGGGTGGGACTGCCCGTCCTGTAGACCAGCAGGTATTTACCTTGCGTTACCTTTGACACCAGGTGGGGAAGTGTGCCACTGCCTGGCATATTTATAGGGTGGCGACTAGCATGACATCATGCCAGACAGCCTGTGAGATGGAGAAAGTATGCCTGCATTTGATTGCCCAAGTTTGGGTGTGTAGCAGTGGATGGATAAGAAGAAATTAGGGATGCATGTCTTAGAAATGACTAAAATTTGTCTTACGTAGTCTAAGAATTTTCAAATAAAAATATACAAGCATGGAATCTTTGGGCAAATTCTAACATATACCATTTCCCTGTGGGATAGATTTGCTTATGTGTTTATTTATCCAGACGTATTAGGCATCTGTGATAGGCCTCAGCCTATATTACACATTGGAACTATTTCCTTATGTCCTTTGAGGAAGTCATGGTGTATTGAGAAGACACATGCATATTTATGTGAAACCAGGTCCTGGTGTGTGGTCATCCCCTTCTCCCCAGCAGCTGCCAGGTGACAGTGGCTCCTGTCTGTTTCAGTGTGGGAGGCACCCGGTGTGTTCCAGGCCACTGAGTCGGGGATTTCCAACGCAGCACAATGAAAACTGGCTTTCCTGGGGAAGGGAAAGCCCACATCCGCAGTGATGGGAAAAAGGGCTCCTCTGCTGTGAGTGGGGGATGGTATTCTTCGGAGCTTTGCAGGTGATTCACCGGTGTGGTCACCTTCCTCACAGGGTGAGGCGGGGTTGGAGGGGATGCGTGGCCTTCAGAAAAGCCAGTGCCTTCGTTTTCTATGGAGGGAGCTCATTGTGTTGCCTCGGAATGTGACTGGTGCTGCGTCCCGACCAGGGGTGGAGTTCTCATACCTGCCTGGAAACAGTTCTACATCTTGAGCCAGCAGTGAGGTGCCTGCGATTGGCAGTTGGCGTCTCTCCCAGCAAGTGCGGAATAGGAAAAATTAACGTTCTGGGAAAGGTGTGGCCTCGCTGAAAATGCTAGAATGGAGGTGTGAACACGCTCATTTGAGAAATCAGAAGAAGTATTTAAGCCATCTGGGTTTTGTTGGTGAAATTTCAAAGAAATATAATTTTTTAGGAAGGATTCGAAGAAAAGAACAAAGGTATTTTAGTTAGAAGAGAGAGAGGTCTTTCAGGCAAGAAAACAGCCCATGCCAGGAAAGTTATGGCTTAGCTAAAACACATTTTTTGTTGTGGATTTTATTCAAAAAGGATTGATTGCAAAGCAGAACCAGACTTCAGTTTAACCCAGCAGTCAGCACAGGGTCCCTGAGCATCCGACGGCATCATGGTGCCCATGGTGTCCAGCCTGTACCTTCCCACACCATTCACCGCTTAGCTTCTTTCCTAAGCACTGTTCTATTCTAGGATTGTCTTGCCCACTTTCTCCTTGTCTAGACTCCAGTGGAACGCACATGTCCCTGGGGCAGGAAACCGTGTAATCGTGGGACCCTCAGCGCTTTGCGTGGGGCAGGCACTCAGCAAGCGTTTGTCACGTGAAGGATCAGGCACAAAGGCCGGGAGGCTGATGGGGCAGGGGGCACAGGGAGTGGGTCTCGACGAATCCATGGGCTGCAGGTAACAGGCATGGAGCAGAGGGCAGTCCAAACAGGGAGTCCATCTGAATTAGAGGGCGTAGCTTTGCTTATGGGGATAGAGAGCATGATTAAAGCAGTGGTTTTCATGTGAAATTACAGGAAAATGAAATTGGGGAAAATGAGAGCTGTTAGGGTAGGGATTGATAGCAGGAAATATCCAAAGCCAGGTGGGGTTTTAGAGCTGGAGGAAGTTCCGGAGATGAAGTAGCTGGATCCCCGTAAGGGGTGGTCCCCAGGGGCACTTGATCATTAATGCTGTGAGGCCCAGAATCTCGTTCTGTTATTTTATTTTTTAAAGATTTTGTGATAGAGGGGAAAGGATGGAGAACGGGAGAGAAACATCGATGTGCAACGTTGACTGGCGGCCTCTCCCACGCCCCTGACCGGGGACCTGGCCCGTAACCCAGGCCTGTGCCCTGACTGGGGACAGGACCAGTGACTCTTTGTTTGCAGGCTCATGCTCAATCCACTGAGCGCCATCAGCCAGGGCTCCTTCTGTTGATTTCTAATCCAGGGCTCCTTCTATGCTAGTCTGGAAATAGGCAGTGCAACCCTCAAGTAGAGAAACTGGTAGTTGTAAAAAATGATCTGACTCATGCAGGGTCAGTTGGAAATGGAAGCTCACTCCTGGAGAACAGGCAACAGAATCTGCAGTAATAGTTGTTGTAAGACACGCAGGTGCAAGTCAGATTCCCGTTTCCATTCCGTGTTTAGACTTAGTCGCACACTTAACAGCTAAGCTGGAGCATGTCTGAGCTGGTGCAGACAGTGGTCCACGCGGCCCGGATGAAAGCCTTGTACCTTCTGGATTCCGCGTTACAGTGACCCCTTCTGCGATGCGCACGGCCCCCATGTCCTTCTGAGTCGTGGCTGCCTCCCCAGTGCCTTTAGAACAATTCCACAAGCTCAAGTTCCCTTTTAACACTGTGTGACCGACCACGTTGATTGCCCACAGCGTCTCACTTCCTCCTTGCTCACAAATCCGCATTTCCTTCAGTAACCGGGTCTTCCCTGGCCGTGATCCTGCCTCCTGAGCCCAAGGCTGGTGTTCGAGCCCGGCGACCCCATCCCCTTTGCCCAGGACCTTTCCAACACCCAGGCTCAGTCCCACAGTGCGTGCATTTTTGGGCCACCAAAGTTGATCTGATGGATATAAGAAAGGAGCTGCTTTCCCTGTGGGTGGAGCAGTCTTCTTTTTGTCTCCATTGCTGCACTCGCTAGTGGCAGCTGTCTAGTGACCACGGCGAGGCTGCTGACAGCTGAAGAGTGAAGGGCCGAAGGAGAAGAGGTGCTGCATCATTGCAAGGGTGCTGATTGCAGGATGCCTGGTGTCCACCCTGTCTTTGAACGTCCATGTTGCCCAAGCCAGCTTGACCGGGGGTTTGCCACCTGTAGACGGTGCCCTGTGACAGCTGCGGGGACAGGTGCATGTGTGCAGCCCCTGAAGCACACACCCCTGACGGTGTGGGCTGCATGCCTCGCGCATGCCCGTGTGTTGGCCGGGCCTGAAAGCAGCGCTCTGCTTCTGCTTCTGCTTCTGCTTCTGGTTCTGATTCCAAAGTACAACGGGGTCGGTTCGCTTGAGAAACTCTTATTTCCAAGCCAGGATTTTTCTGTTAACTGAAGTTAGTGGTCAACAATATTTTTGACCTTCATCGTGTCTCGAAAATTATACAAAGGAGTGTTAATAGCTAAGGAACACATAATATTGCAGTGAAATGTCACTGACTAGCACTATCCTAAACACTTTACATGGATCAGCCCATTTATTTGGGGGAAAAAGGCAGTAAAAACCATTAAGGGATCTGTTACTGCCCTGTTTGGTCAGTGAGGGACTGGAGGCGTAAAGCTTTCGGGATGTGTTCACGCTGGGTGACTTGGCCAGGCCGCAGCGCACGTGGGACGGGACTCAGGCAGAGTCGCTGAACTGCCTTCACACAGCAGAGGACACTTCCTAAAAGCAGAACAGTGCTGAAGGATTTTGGGAACTGCTGGCTAGGATATGTATTTTTTGGATTAAAAAACAGCACAGAAAGTGTACATTTATTCTGCTTTGTGGCCTGTCATTTCCGATTCAGCCTTCAGTGCTTACTGAGCACTTGCAGTGTGGCTTCTGTGCAGACGGGCTGGATTCTGAAGACGCTGTATTTGAAAAACAGGGTCTCTCCTCCATAACTGTTACATGGGTTGTGCATTGAAATGTTAGTTGCTCAGTATTCTGGAATATATAAGATATATTGTTAAAATTAATATTGTTTTTTAAGACATGTTCATGTGCCTATAAGATTTAAGGTTGCATTTGTGGAATATTAGATTATATTAACACTACTTGACTGATTTTGTGTTTACGGCTGTTTCTTGGTTCTTTCTACAGTCTCTGGATTAAAAAAAAACCAATATGTTACAGCCCAGCAATAATACTTCACCGAAATGAACGTCTTCAGCAGTGGTTGGATTATTGACATTATTGACATTTTTCCTAAAGTAATTGTGTGACGACTAAAATGATTTCTAAAATTTGTCGTTGGTCTCTCTAAAAATGTTAATCATCTTACTAGCACTTTTATAGAAAGCCACAGGATTGGCAAACACTGGAATCTGAAAGCAGAAACTAGACATTAGAAAGAAGCGGAGCTCACAGCCTGACGTGTCGGTTCGCACGCTCCGCCTGGAAGGCGTCGCCCTGGACACAAGTGCTCCCTGCGCAGAGCGGAGGTTGATCGTTGTCAGCTCCCCCGCAGGCAGGCAGGGTCGGCGGGGCACCACCTGCTTCCCTGCGTCGCAAACCGAGTTTGGGCCTGGCCTTTCTCCGGCTGCCTCGGGCTCACGGAAACTGCATAGTTTTCTTGGTTTTCTGAAAACTGCAGTTTCACATGCACGGGCTGTAGGTGACGTGTGGATGGACTTCCACAGCACGCAGGTTACAGGTGACTTGTGGATGCATTTCCAAGAGCTTGAGTTGGAAGGGAGGTGGGAATAGGCTTTGGAAGTGGCTACAAAAAAAAAAAAAAAATATCTCGCCTTTTCTTGCCTCAAAGGAGACGGCAGCAAATAGTCCTTCTTACTCTTCATTTTGGCCGATTTCTCTTTCTCCTTATTTTGAGTTTGGTATGACGTCTGTAGGCGTTTAAGGTATACAGCAGCTAAATAAACACACCACCCAAGAGAAGTTTCCATGTAGGCCAGCGCACTTCTAAACCATAAATCTCAGATGAATTCGGGATTCGAGATGGCCTAATGTGTCGGATCGTGTCCAAGATCCACATAGTTTAGATTTCTTTTTCTTCTAAATTTGCAAGGCAAAAACGTAGAGCCACGATGAAAAACTACGTAGGCTCCTGGAAAAAAACTTTTTTGCAAATTCATTCAGCAAATTGAAATGAAATAATTCACATCATTGCTGGCACTTTTACTGAATATGTGTGGCTCAATCAATAATCCATCAATGGGCTAACCAGTTAATGAATGGTCATTAGGTGCTGCGTATCTTCCATGTGGACCCTTATTACCCTGGAAATTAAGTAGAATAAACCAAAATGGTCCAGTTAATGACCATTTAGTTGGTAGATAAAACTGACGCATGCTTGGCAGTCTTTTATAGAGGCAAATCTTGATCTGATCCTAGAGAACTGAGTAAACTTTAAGGGAAGAAAGATCTAAGGAATGGATATAATTGGCTTTAATAATGGGAGAGGAATACTGTACTTCAGGAACAGTAAGGAACTCCAGCAATAAATATTACCGGTCAGTGGCAAGAAATAACTGGGTGGGCGGAAAAGAACGAGTTGCGGAGAATCTTAGTCTTAAGTGTAGATGGTCACCGTGACGTAGGGGGCCACCAGAAGGCTCATGCATTTTTCTGGTCGTCAGAGTGATGAGAGACCTGGCAGCGTGGAAATGAATGAGAAGCAGGACACAGGCTCTGAGACGTCTGGTTGAGGGGAAGACAGTGAGTGGTGAGTAGCTGCGGTAAAAGAAGGAAGATGTCACACAGCTTGATGACTGGGCTGCTTGAGGACTCCAGAAACCCCTTTAAGAAACAAAGCGCAGCCTTCAGTTGTGAGTTTGACCTACTAGCCTTTCTGTTCCTTTCCTTCTCAATAGCTGATCATTTCTTCTGCTTTTCATGTCTTCCTTGCCCAGGGAGACCTTCATACATACTTGCCAGAAACGTGAATCAAGGAAATAGCTTTCAAGTATGTATCCACATCCCAGACATCATCCATGGCACAATGCAAGTTGATGCAAGTTGTCATCTTGCTTTCCACCTTTTCCTGTCATGAAACTGTTTCTCTACCGTGAATCCTCATTAAATCTACTCATGTTTTAACTCTCATCAAAAGTGCCACTTTGATTCTTGATTTATCGCAGTGAAAGGCACATGTAGCCCTCTTTCGCCAGCCCATCACCTGTCGTAGCCGCCCTTACGCTGTTGTTCTTGCCCAGTAGGCACCTAATTGCTGCCTCTTGCGGAAGGGGCCTCTTCACAGGCCTTCCCCCTTTGTTCTCTGCGTGGTCGAGATGCGTGTCCTGCAGAGAGCAGGTGAAGTAGGATTTGCTGTGAAGAGACACTGAATTGTCTGATGGCACCATCCTGGTATAGGCCCACAACAGTCTCATCCGGGCTGTTACCACAGCCTCCTACCTCGTTCTCCTGCCTCCACTTCATCCCTCATGTTGCTGCCCAAGGTGTCTCTGTACCTTTTTGCTGAGATTGGCATCCCATTGCCTCAGGATGAAATCCTAGCCTTGTGTCCTCGGTCCCATCTCCAGGTTCTGGCTGTGTCCCTCCTGGGCCTTGTCCTCCTCACACATGGTGCTCCAGTCATGCTGGATTATGGGCCCAGAATGGTTAACATCAGGCCTGTGGTTTACACTGTTGTCTTAGGCTAGGATGTGCTCTCCCTCACTGCTGGTGACTCCTTGTTCTCCTTCAGGCCCAGAACAAGCTCAGTGGCATTGTTGTCTGTTCGGGCAACTCCAGGCTGCTCCTTTGCCAGGATGCCGAAAATGAGATCAATTCATCTCCTTCCACGGACGAAAACAGTGGTTTTCTAAAGCCCCAGGAAAGCATGCACATGTCCAAGTCTACTGTGTGATAGTGGTGACACTGTCCTGCATTCCAGCCAATTCCTTCTTGCCCTGCACCTTTGGGCCAGCGTGGGACAAGAGTCCGAGCTAGGGCAGTGCCTGGCGCAGGCTGGCGCTCCCTGGGCTGCCCCCATCTAGATGCCTGCTTCTCGCCGTGAGAACATCCCTGTGATGCAGGCTCTTCACTCTCCCTCCGCCAAGGCGAGAATCATCGAGTGTTGTGGTGAAACACAGAATAGCCAGCCCTCTCCCAAAGCCCTGTTTCCTCTGAAATTCTGGGCGATTACTGTAAGCCACCCTGTGCTCAGGTGACAGACGCTAGACAACTTCTCTCTTCCCCGCAGTGGGACTGTATAAAGTACCATATTTGAAATGCTCCTGGGCTCACAACCCACGAAAAGGGAAATATTAGCAAGATGAAGGGACTGCAGACCCTTGAGGCACTGGAACATCGAGTACTATTTATCTGTGGAGGTATGTGCTTTCCAGTTTTGACTCACTCTCAGTCCGTTCCACTGGAGAACATTGGAAATGTCACCTGAGTTAAGTCTGTGATTTAGCAGCCTTGAAAAAATGAAAACTGCTTTTTTGGTGACCGTCATCTGGCTTCCCATTCCGGTAAAGGTCAGCAGTTACAGAGAAGATGCACAGGAAGAGGGATTTTACTCTTTGGCCAAAGGAAGCTCTGCGGATATTTCCAGATTTTGGTGCCAGTGGGGCTTTCGAAGTCTAGTCCCCGTTTCCTGTGCTTTGGCAGGTAGTTCTCCTTTCACCAGTTTGTTCACCAGCCCTCTGAGGACCTGCTCTTCATCCAGCAGTTACTGCTGCAGGCTTGGTGCCGAGTGCGGGACGTAGTGGCGAGCAGAACAGTCTTCAAGTATCGCCTGGCGTTACCAGATAACCCCACACGTGAAGGAGAATCTATCCCACGCTCCGAGTAGCCACCCTGGTGCTGTTGGGAATGTTGGCGAGGGGCACTGCGCCCGGAGAGGCGGTGAGGGCCAGCTTCCCTGAGGAAGTGGCAGGCGCAGTGACGTGGGTGATGGGTAAGAGCTGAAGTAGTGTTCTGTGCCCACGGACTGTGCTGGGGGAGCCCCCGTGAACCTGGCCAGCATGCACATGGCACCTGTCAGGGCGTGGAAGCAGGCCAGTTTGGCTAGCAGAGGGAGCTGGGGACAAGGCTGGAACAGAAGGAGGGTCAAGCTATCCAGATGCTGGAGCCTATCAGGGATGGTGCCTTTGTCCTGATTGTGGGAAACCTGCCCAGGTTTTACGAGCACTAGGAGACAAAGGTAGCTTTGTGTCTTGACAGGATCCCTAGAATTGATAAAAAAGCAGGGGCTTTTTTATATGGGGTCAGGGGGTGGGGTTGTAGTGAGGGGAATGAGCTGAACCTACTGCAGTCCTCCACGTACTACATGGTGGCACCTGTGCCCAGCGTGGCCACAGGACGCAGGCTGGAGATGGGACTAAAGACACAGGGTTTGGTGATCTCTCCAAGTGAACCTTGTGTGGGCCTGACATTTCTTCTCCAAAGCGATATCCCTTAATGACCCTTCCACTGTTCACAGAGCACCTGCTCTATCGTTCTGGCTGCTGGGGACACGGAGGGAACATGACGATGTCCCGTCACAGCTCATTGGGGTCAGGTAGTCCTATTCAGGTGACAGTAAGAGCAGTGAACACAGTATTTAAAAATGGGAGGCCAGTTTTTCTTCTGGCAAATCAGGATGTTTTTTAATGTGCTGTATAGTTTCCAAAGCCTCTGATTCCTCCAGGAACTAGTGGAATAGGTAGGAGCATGTCAGCTGAGACCCGGGGAAGCTGAGAATTCTGGGTCGCTAGGCTGAGACACCCTCGTCTGGGCTCAGGTTTCAGAGTCCAAGAGAAGGCCTTCCCTTCTGTGCTGCCTTGCGTTCCCCTCCCTTTTTTAAATGAAAACATGGTCAAGCTGAAGCGGCAGTCTGCAGGAACAGTATTCCTTTTCTCACCAGCCAGTTGGAGAATAAGACCCAAGGCCTCCCTCCCAACTGGGAAAAGGATGTTTCCAGACAATCTAAGAACTAAGCGTGCTGCGTTGGCCTTTGTCCCTCGTTAAAGGACCACAGTCAGACTCCCCCCTTGTCCCAAAGAAGGCAGGGCAGTCAGGAAACCTGGCTTTGTGCTGACCTGCTGTGGAGGTGAGCACGTTGAGGTGTGCACACTTGGAACCAAGGGAATGAAAGAGCTGGCCTGCTGTCACCTTAGCTGCTTTTCCTTTCGAGAAGCTTGTTCACCTGAACAGTGTTGGCCCTTTGCCTCCAGCACATTTTGTTCTCACATTTAGATGGCCCTTTGTAGAAACACACAGAGTATATTCCTTTGTTTTCATTAATAACAAGTTTGATTTTTACGAGACTATACTAGAAAGCTCGATCCCAGGGTGGCCCTGGGGATATGATTGTACTTCCTGTGATTTCCAAAAGCACTGCAGAGATAGGACCTCACTTTCTTGAAACTGTCACCTCTCAGTTCTGAGGAACATGACCTCTTCTTTCCCTGCAGTCAGCTGGAAGTCTGGCTGCAACCAAAGAACACCCGCATGTGGACCCAGTGTTGAATGACAGGACTTAACCAAAATAAATTTATTCAGAGTATGCAAAGACCACTTCAAAGTTTAGCTGCCTTCAGGACAGTTTTTGGCACTCATAATGACACTATTTTCTAACAACAGCACTCATTCTGTGACACACCAGTTAACAAGGAAAACAGAGACCGTTTCAGCATTCCAGGACAAGAAGATTGATCTGCAGTCATAAGTATTCGATATGCTTGCATGTAGTAAACACTGTAATGTTATTTAGTACGAAAACTAAAACTAAAACCACCATGTGGTAACAAGGACTGATTTCAGGAAAGATGTACAGCCAACTAGCTAAGGCCAGGTAACCCCAGAGCTATTGACTTCAAAATGCTTTCGGACCAACAGCCAACCTATCTCCATCTATCTTTCAGCCTCGAGGGGCAGCCTCTCCGTGGGGACACCCCGCAGCGAGACCCGCCCCCTGTGCTCTGGGGAGTCACTGAGACCACCATGCAGTCCCAGCTTCTCCCCATGGCCGCCAGCTTCCCAGCGACTACCCACTTTGACAGCCAACAGTTCCGAGTGCCGTCTCCGCACACCCAGGCTGGATTCAAGGTCAGTCTTTAGGGGCCGGCCACAGCCCTACCCCGTAGGAACGAAATGAAAAGGTCCTCCACTTGGGGCTCCCATTGTCAACTCATGTAGCATGGGGCTCTGTGGTGATGTGCGGCTTCTTGCATAAGTCCTGGTAGAATTCTGACTCCAGGAAACGGGGGTAGGAGTTATTCTCCATCAAGCTGTAGACCCTTTTCTGGGCTGTTGTGAAGCAGCTGTTTGTGGCCTCTTGGATGTTCTGGGCAATTTGAGTTTTGGTTTGAAAGTCTATGTTTATCTGAAATAAAACAAATCAAAAAGTGGTTTAGTCCATATTCAGAGTTAGAGATTTAAACGTATTTTAAATTTTGAAAACAAAACCTGTAATGTGCAATTAGCTTTATCAGCTAAGTCACTGAAGAAACTTAAGTGAAAGCTAAAGTTAAAGGAAGAAAAATTTTCTTCTATTGTTTTGACTTCTCTCCAATTCTCTTATTTCATTTTGGTGCTAAAAATGTTCAAAATATGCTAAAATAAGGATCGTTTCCCCCTTACCTCTTTGGGGGCTTCTTTTTCTATGAAGTCAGTATATATTTTCTTTGCTTTTGAGGACAGCTTTTGGGGCGACTTGGTTTTTTTGAAGTCTTCACAGGCAAGCCAGAATTCAATGTTTTCTTCACAGAATTCAGACTTCAGAAAAGCCCTGAATGCAGCAAGACCATCTGAAGGAAAGCGTTCAGAATGTGAATTCAGCGGACAAATAATCCCTTCTATTTTTTCCTAGAACTCTCTCCTCGACACCTATATTGTATTATTTCTACATTAGAGCAATATCCTACATTTCACTTAAAACTTGTAATCCTCAAAATCTAGCTTTCTAAAAATTAAGATGCGAGTAGGCAAAATGCTTCAGTTGGCATGCTGCTCCAAAGATATAAATACTTGACTCTGCTGTCAATGCAAATTATTTATAGGAAGCCCTAAATTCTCTGGGAACCAAGCCTCCCAAAAACACGATGCAATGGAAAAGCTGAGTCAACCTAACAAGAGCAACTGCACTGAAATTTTAGCCAAATTTTTCATCCCCACCTGGAATGAATAAACCGTGAATTTGCATGGCTAACCGCTGGGAAGTAAAGGAGAGAAATAGGCTTTCTATTCCGGTGGCGGTAAAGCGAGAGGCTTCAGGCAGGGGGCGACTTACATCTGCTGGCCAGCAGCTCGTCGAAGGCCTCCGACCACAGCTGCGCTTCCTCGGGCGAGGGCCTGCGGGGGAGAGGCTGTCGTCATCCCTCTGCGGCCCGTGTCCCTTCCCGGCCAGGGGCCCAGTTCCCCTTCCAGCCAGCCGCTGGCGCCGGGCTCCCGCGGGCAGGGTTTTCAGCTTACCTGGTCAAGGCCTGCTGTTTACTTTTCTTGCCCGTTTTGGGCTTCCCAGGAGAGGAGGAATGTTGCAAGAAGTAGCTCAAACGGGTCTTCCAATCTTTTAATCTAAAAAGAAAAAGAAAGGACTCACTAAGTGGCCACAGCTGAAACTGCTCCTGCAGTTGATGGCATTTTTACCCAAGTCGCCCAGGAAATGGGGACAAACCAAGGGAGAGAAGCAAGACCTCTTCAAGTCAGCCTTAACCATTTAATCCCAGTTTCTTCCGTCCATCTACACGCAACTAACTAGTTTTCCACCTAGGGGGCGGACTGCGTCCACTACCACGCTGCTTCGGCGCGTGTAGCTCGCGTGGTTCCGAGGCAGAGGGCTCTCCTCGCTGGCAAAAGGGGGCTTTTCCCTGCAACGTTCCTGACGGCGCAGAGACGGCTCCCGCTGGCACTGCCGGTGGCACCGGCCCGAGCCGCCGCCAAGAGGGTGCGCGACCCGCGCCGCCCCCGGCACACCCACCCGCATGTAGGCAAAGGGCCATCTAAACTACATTTAATGACAAACGGGTTAAATATTTTTAGAACCAGCAAAAACTGCTCATCCCTAGAACCGTATAAGCTGAACTCAAAATGCGGCGAGCTAAGGGGACGCGCTGAGGCGCAGGGGACGGAAAACGACGCCAGCCCCCCGGGTGCCGGGAAGGTCCTGCGGTCCCAGCGCAGCCCCAGGGCGCAGACCGCAGGGAGTTGAGCGTCCTTGCCGCGGACGCTCCGGCGCTGCGACTGCGCTCCTGCCCTGGAGCCGGGCCCAGGGGCCGAGGAGCGAGGGTGCTGTCTGCAGGGGCGCGGCTGCCCGCGGGTCCCAGCCGAGCACCGGGCGCCGCGTCCCCAGCCAAGCCAGGGCCCGCCGACCGCGGGAGCGAAGGAGGCCGTACTCACAGGGTGCGCTTCATGTTCCCGCGCTTCTCCTCGCTCTGGGGGCCGCCCCCCGCGCTCCTGTCCGTGGGGCCGCCCTCGTGCTGCACCGCCAGGAACATGGCACTCTGCATCCTCGCCGCCTCGGCGCCGCGGGTGCGCGGCCGCCTTTATACCGGAGGAGGCGCGGGGCGGGGCGGGGCCCGCGGGCGCTCTCGCCTCCGGGGGGCGCCGATTGGCCGGGTGCAGAGCCGGGGGCGGGGCGCGAGGGCGCCGTGCGCCCGTGGGCGGAGCGAGGTGGCCGCCCGCCTCCTGCGGGGTGGGAGTGGGCGACCCTGCGCCCGCTGCCCTGGCCGCCGGCCCGGGCCCCCGCGTGGCTGGCGCTCGTCTTCCCTACCTCTCAGCCTGACTGCAGAGGGAGTGCCGGTCCCCCGCGGGGAAGGGCTGCTCGCTGCGAACCTCCATGCAATCGCCTTATTTCGAAATTAGATCCCGCCCTCCCCTCCGGAAAAACTCACTCTTCCCCTGCGACTCCATTTCATTAAGGGAAAGACCCGGTGAACGGGAGGCTCAGTGACAGCCCAGGCACAGGGGGTGTGACCTCCTCTGCTGATTGGAGCATTTGGGGGAATGAGCAGGAGAAAGGGAATTGATCAGAGGGTGCACTCTCGGGACGTGCGTGTTGGGCCACCGGTGGGCACGTGACCGGGGCTGTCCGAGGTGCTCAGGCTCATTCCTAAGTAATCCCGGCTGCCTCTCCCCCCAAAACAGCAATCTCAGATCTGATGAGGAGCTACAGGGAAACGCCAAGAGCTGGCCAGAATCCTTGGAGTTTAAGATTAGTGCTAAGGAGGCAGGAGTTCCTCTTGCGTCATCCTGGTTGGCTCAGAATGTACTAGAACACCTAATAACTGACGAAAAAGGAGAGGAGGAGAATAGCTTCCTTGAATTAGACATGTTAATTCTTCAAAGCCATCTCTGCTTTAGCTTTTAAATGGTTTCATTGGTAAGACCAAATAGCCTCAACTGCAAAATGTTTTGACTTCAGATAACATTATTAGAACAGATCAGTGGAATATTCAAGTGGTTTTTCCCATCAAGTATCTAAGCAGACAATAAGAGTAGCAGCAGGGGGTTGCCAGGCTGCAAAAATTCTCCCTGCTTTGCCTGAGAACTGTAAAAAGAAAATAAGAACTAATTCAACATATTCTTATGATGAGTTGCCAGGTAAAATCTGCAAGTATTCCTGAAGAGAAAAGCCATGTACTTTATAATGGAAAGCAAAATCATTTCAATTTCAGTAACGAATATTTAAAAACGTCTTTGTGAAATGTAAGAACATTATTTTTGTCGAGCACATGCTCTTCATGTTTGAAAGGACATTGCTTAATACTTCCGACATCCATTTTCACTTTCTGATGATTCAATACCTGTTTATTAAATACATGTAATATGTGGGCACTTGCTTTTTTTTATTTTAAAGATTTTATTTATTATTTTCAGGGGGGGGCAGAGGCAGAGAGAGAGAGAGAGAGAGAGAGAGAGAGAGAGAGAGACATTAATATATGTTGCCTTTCACCTGCCTCCAGCCACAGACCTGACTGGAGACCTGGCTTGCAACCTGGTTATGTGCCCTGGCTGGGGAATTGAACCATCAACCTTTGGGTTCGCAGGCCGGTGCCTTATCCACGGTGCCACCAGCTAGGGCTTCAGTTGCTTTTTTTTTTTTTTTTTTTTTTTTATGCCGGTAAAAACCTCAACATGTTTTTCATTTAGAATGTTGGGTAGTAAAATTCTCTAGAGTGGAAAGCCAGGAGTTCTGACCAAAAGGCATGAGGCAGAGAGCTGGACTTGTTTCAGGCCTCCAGTTAGAGTCTCAGCTGAAGGACCAAGTGCTTGGTAATGCCTAATGTCAGGCAATCTTATCACAAGAGTAATGTGTCTTTCTTGCCAATCTCACTGTATATTATGTGACTCTTATGTGAAAGGCTTACTCAAATACCAAAGTACTATACAAAACCTTGTTACTAATTTGTAGGTGTGGAAAAGGAAAGATGTGAAGCTACTTAGGTAGGAAAATCATTAAAGGATTAATTCAGAGTCAGTTAGGTGTGTAAGAACTATTAAGGTAGTAAGAGAATTGTAGAGTATCCAGCTTCTAGATACTTAACAGATGCTTAATAAATGCTCCTGGAGTGTAAGCAAGCAAGGAAGATAAGCACACTGTACTTTCAGAGACTTTCAAGCCAGAAAAATTCAGTCATCTCAATGTGCCCTCAAAAAGTCATCTTCCTCTTGTATAAAGATAGGCAGACAGTTCAAGTGAAAGCTACAGTGTTTGTCGAGTGCCCTTCCTTTAGTTTGTTGTTGTTGTTGCAACTGACTTGTAGGTGCATGAGATTGGCCAACACTCAGATGGCACATATTTTCCATTCTGCGGTGGAGAAGGAAACAGCGCAGTGCGAATATTGCACAACAAAACCACAGCTTGCTGGTGGCTTGGTAAACTGACCCTAGGTGTTCCCGTGTTGACTCCGTCACGCCCTCTACTGGACCGGCTCTGGACATGCTCGTGGTGGAGGCTGTCGGTGTGGTTCTTGAACTTGGTGGCTTAAAAAAAAAGTTAAATTGCAGCAGAAGGCAAACAGAAAATACAAGTTTATAGTGATGTCAGAGGGAGAATAGGAAAGGCCAAAGTCCCCCCAACCATACCTCTCCATTTCCCTTGTTAATCAAGAATTAGTATTGGCGAAAAGTATTTAACAGAACTTTCATACTTAGGCTTTAGAGATTGAAGAAGCAAGGCATATATTTAAAAAACGCACAGAAGGATAATTCTGTGTATTTCTCAGTGTATTACCTGAGAAATTATTATCAGTAAGATACCTCAGTTTGTAAGTTTGTTAAAGCTGTTAACCTGTTGCTTACCTCATGAAATCTGAAATTGGTAGTAAGTAAAAAAACAAAACAAAATTGTTAATTAAAGGCTATGTGGCAAAGGATGTGGTGATTAGTTAGGAAAAATGAACTTTAAATATAATTGTTGACCATGTTTGAGGCAGTGTAACACCTGCCCTGTTTTTCTCTTTGCCTGTGTTCCTTCCTTTCTGTTTTTCATTCCTCCTTTTCCTCTGCATCGTCATCATCATCTTGTTTAACTTGAACTGATAAAATAATCTGAACATATACGAGATTTGATACTCCACTCTTCACTCCTAATATAATAAAAAGTCATAATTACCATCTTTCTTGGACTATAATTGGCATAAATAGATCTGATAAGAAAGTTAGTGTTTCTGTTATTAATGAATCAGGATTTCAACCTAATACTTGACATGCACGACCGAGGAGTCGGTAGTCACCAGTCCCTGTGTTGGTAATTCCAGCTAGAGCACTTCTGCGGCTCTGCCTGAGACCCACCCATAGCACGCGTATGCTGTTCTCCAGGTGCAGCAGGCCCGTCCTTACTGAAACATCTGGCTTCTCTCTGGACCCAGGAATAGGAGCATCACATTTTTTCCAAATAAAAAGGTACTAACATATATTGAAATCCCTCTAGTAGGTTCCTACAACTTAAGAACCATGGCTGTGCAGCCTACGTTAGGGAAAGGGGGGCTGCTGTCTCTGGGACAGTGGTCGACAGAGTCGCAGAGGAGAGTAGGCAACAGTAAGTACTTGCTGAGAAGACAAGTTACAAAGACAGCATGTTGTCAATAAAGTACAGAGGTAAAGCTAAGACTTCACTTCTGTCCATAGAATTTTGTCAAGTCATGAGTGCCAAGTGTTCTGTTGACTACTTTGTTTTGAATTTTGGGATATTGGAGCCATCATACACAAGATTTCAAGAGACCTGCCTGCTGTCAGGCACTGGGAACCTGCCCCTCACCTTCACCCTCCTTTTCTAAGTTTGCGGAAGGGCTGCGATTGCTCATGTGCATAAGGACCCTCTCCGCACACTGTATCTATGCAGAGAATGTGAATCCTTTTGCTTTTCAAAGGCTGTTGATCCTTGGACTGCTTTAAAGTAGCCTAAAGCCTTATGGAGTTTCTCTTCCAAACATTTTGAAACAACAGTTCCCAAATCTTAAGAAAATTATTTGAAAAAAGAACAATGCTTTTAAGGAGATACCAGTAAGCTTTGCTATAATTGTTATGTTATAAATATTCAAGACTTAAATGCTGAATGAATAGCATGAGACCTCATAGTGTTCTCAGCTTCAAAAGACAAAATGACTGCATTCCTTTTCATAAGTTGCCCCTAGGAGAGCAAGATGGTTGAAGGGCTGCGGGTAATGGAGATATCTTCCTTGTGTTCCCAGTTCTGTGCACTTTTCTCGTCCTGACTTGAGGCAGATTGTTGAGCCGCCCTTTGCAGGGCTTCCTGGCTTCCTGGAGGAGTAATTCCAGCAGCTTCCTGTACGAGGGAGGGAGGGACGAGGTGGGGTGGGGGCTGAGCCACGTGGAGGGTGGGAGCCGTGCCCTAGGTGCAGGCTTGCAGCAACCCGGCTTTGTTGCTGCTCTTTAACAACCGCTTTCTGGTGCAGCTTTCGGTGACAGTGTCTCCTGGTGGAAGGGTTGGATCAGAGGATGGGCCCGGGGGCCCACCAGGTCAGGGAGCACGGGCATGAGCTCTTGCAAGTCTGGGGAGGGGGCCCTGTCGCCCCCCCCCCCCCCGGGAGAACTGCACCAGGCACTCCCGGGATCCTGGGTGCTGGCCTTCACCACCTCCTTTCTGGGGGGGGGGTCTGTTCATCCACCGGGTTCCTGGGTGGTCCCCTCTTCGAGCATCAGGGGTGTCAGTTTACTTTTTGAAATGGTGAAGGTTTTCCTCAGATGTTATGGAAATGCCCAGCTCTTTACATGTGAACCTTTTCATCTGCTTGGCAAGACTTCTCTGCGACTTGACAAGGTGAATTCTCTCTCCATCCGGTATTTGGTGGAAATTTGTTTCTTTTCCTCAGTGTGACTTGTATCTGTTCTTTTCTAATTGCACCTCCCCCTTCCTGACTGTTGTAAAGGTTTCTCATTTAGAGACTTCCAGTCCTTCAGTGCATAAATTATTTGACCGGTTGTGGTTAATTTCGTGTGCATTTGGTTCCTATTTTTCAAGTTTTACAGTAAACCCAGGCAGGGCCGGCAGAGTCACCTGTGTCAGTCCAGCCGAGGTCAGCCAAGTTTAGCTCAGCAACATCAGCAGCTCCTTCAAAACTGTCTGCATCTCCCTAGAAACCCCTATTTTCTGATGTGTGTTAGGTCCAAGTTCAAGGTTCTACCGTGTTGTCTTCTGCATGTCCAGCAGGCTCTCATCTTGAGCACCAATGTGACTTTTGTAGCCGCTTAGAACTTGTCGCATACACAGCAGAATCTCGTTTCATTTAAACTGTTTTTCCTGATTTATGTTTCCTCACTCTTCCTTCCGTTCTTCAGCTTCCTGTCAAAGCACGGGTGCAGCCCCACCGGTTCTCACCCGAAGCATCTTCCCCAGGCTGTGTCTGAGGTTGCGCTGTGCTGCCCTGAGGGACTCTGAGCAATGCTTTGTTTCTTGAAATGCACATGCTTTCATGCATCTTCTTCTTCTTCTTCTTCTTTTTTTTTTTTTTTTTAATTTTATTGTTGTTGTATTACATCCATCCCTTTTTTGCTCCCCTCTGTCTCATGCATCTTCTGAAGACTGTTTCTTCTCATGTCAGTGGGCTCGGTTTATATTTCTCTTCACTAGTTCTTTTTTAAAGTCTGTATTTGAAGTCCAAGCAAAGAATTGGGAGATTTTTAGCTCTTTACTAATGACTCCCAATTATTTTCCTGATAGTTTGTTTTTGAGTCTGGCTTTCATTAAAGTTGATTCACAGCCTTTAAAGTCTTTATGAATGAGGTTAAAGGTAAAAAATGTGGTCTCTTTCCTCCAGAAGGGCAGAAACATTAGTGTTCTCTCTTTACTTTCATAAGGTAGCCTTTGATTAGTTAACGTCTGTGACTATAAATAATGCCACTCCTACAGTAATCCATGGGGACCTGAGTCTGTTTTTTGAAGGGAGCATATTTCTGGTCCCAAAATCTGATGAAAACGGCACTCAAAAGAAAACTTAAGAATAATTTTAATAAGAAAGATATTTCAAATACGTACTACCTGTCCACAGTTTAAGCAGATACACTTGGAATTCTGGGCACCTGCAAGTGATGGAAGCAGCTCCTCTTCACTTTTCTTAGGCAGAAATTAAAGAAATTGTATTATAACGTGCAGATCGGGTGGTAAGAGCCACCAAGCTGGCTGCATGGTGGAATTGCCGTCTGGAACCGTGTCCTTGACCTGTGACCACAGGAACGTGAGGAATCCCTGGCATCCACAGGCCTGGCACGAAGCAGTGCTAAACAGTGTTCTGTGAATGAAGAGCTTAGCTTCTGTGGCTTCATTCTTTGCAGCCTGAGAAACGGGGAGGTTAATAATACACAATAGTTGAGTTTCCAAGAATCTTCCTTGGGAAAAAGTCATGTCCTGCTTCCCTTACTAATGATACCAATAGGTCTTATCTATTGAGCACCTATTTTACATGCCAAACACTGGCCAGGCCCTTGGCGTTTACCATCGCTGTCTCTCATCCCCACACCCCACCATGTGGCGGGACGGCCTCTGTCCCCAGATGCCTAGGCCGGGAGGACGGTGCCAGCAGTCGCTGTCGGGCAGAGCCGGGGCTGGAGCTGCAAGGCCACGGTTTCTCCACCACTGCACTGGCCGTTCTAGGGGAAGCGCAGGCCACAGTGGTGGGTGTAGATATGGTGTAAACCTCTAATCTTGAGAGTTGAGCTGGGAAATCCAGTCTCTCAGGCATTGCTCTGTAATTGCATGCTCAATATATCATTGTTGAACGAACTAATGAATTAGTTGACTGATGAAAGGCCCATGGATGGTATTTGTAATTTATATAATAATCCAACAGACTGTTTAATATGTATGTGTCTGAAGAATTTTTTAACACCTGGGATTTCAGATGACATGCAAATATTCCTTGGAAGGTTAAACTGGAATTTGACTCTCATGTAAGGCATGAAAAAATGTAAAATAGGAGGATTGGCTAGCCATCTAGGGATCTTATTAAAAACAAAAGTTGCTGGATTCCACTCCCAAAGCTGTTGTCTTTATACTCTCTCCTCTTGTGAAGGTGTAATAAAATTCTCTGTAAACTGTGGAGTGCTGTGCACAGCATGTATTACTGAGAATATTTCCCCTCCCTCCCTTCCTTCCTTCCTTCGTTCCTTCCTTCCTTCCTTCCTCCCTTTTCATGAAAGTTAGAGAAAGTGCTTTTGGGGATCCACTGAGACTCAAGGAAGCAGAGAACAGCTTAGAGACTCAGTTACACCTGAAAAGAAAAAGGCTCTTCATTCCGGGAATGTTTCTCTTGTCAGTATCCCCTTAGAGGCGCGTCTGGTTGCCTGCCATTCAGCCCCACTTTCTGCGGTGTGCCTGGCCGTCTGGGGTGGAGACAGGCTCTGGCTGCCTCAGGTGACAGCAGTGCATGGTGACGACCCGTGAGGGCCGGGCGTTTGGGAGGCAGAGCCAGGGAGCCCGAGCGCGGCTGCAGAGCTGGGCCTTGGCCCTGGGGAGCAGGGGATTCTCCTGTCTGTCCTGCTGGTGACTCAGCGGCTCTTCGTGCCTCCTCCGCAGATGCCTTTCTACCACTGGCGGCTCCCCTGGTCCTTGCCCGTCCCTCTGCTCACTGCCTTCTCTCTGAAAATACAGAGTAAGGCACATTCACTGTGCTCACTGTGTGCCCCCAGGACTTCATTTTTGTCCTCCCAACAACCTTTGGAGGTAGGAACAGGACATCCCTGTGGTGGGTTTGCCCATTATCCTCCGCTCCGCCCGTGTGCTCAGAGATGCAGAAGCCTTCAGGCCAGAAAACACCCACCGACGTAGCACACGCCAGTTCACTCTCCACCCGGCACCAACCCCACTGAACACTCGTCCTCACGGCCGGTGATCACTGACGCACAGTGCACATGCAGCGCAACGTCTAGCAGAACGTGCCAAAGGTAGAGACACGGGCACTGCCACACTACCCAACATCAGACCAGCCTCACAACCTCACTTGGAGAACAGAGTCAGCAGGAAAGTCATTGAGAGGTGGAGAAACGTCCGCCTGAGTGTGTGACCCGTCAGTAGGAAAGAGAACTGGGGTGGGGGCTATCAATTTTGCTGCCTGAAAATGCCTTTTTGATTCTGCTCCTCTGAAGTACGTGTTGGAAATTTTTGGTATTTGTGCTATTATATAATTGAGTGTGGGCATAACGAGGCCAGATTTTTATCCTTTCCGTCCCCCAGGCTTTCATGGAATAAAACTCGGGCTCCTGGAACATAATGCCAGTGATTTTTGACTGATATGTGCTCATGGGGTTAGAGAAACAAAAGCAGCTACTTAAGAGTCCTTAGAAACCAGGGGTCATGTCTGATTTATAAATGGAGGCCGGGACAAATTGTCCCAATATCCTCTTCAGCTTTACCTTGTCGTCCCAAACAATAGCATCTTACTGTAAACTGGGATCTCACCATTCAAGAGTGTTTTTCACATGCGTTTCTTTTCCTGGTTTCACATGCACAGGCAGGAGCAAAGGGGAAGGAGCATTGGCCTGTGTTCTCCAAGTGAGGTTGTGAGGCTGGTCTGATGTTGGGTAGTGTGGAAGTGCCCGTCCAGGACAAGGGTCATCTTCTGGACTCTTGGTTCAGAGCTTGCTCGGCTCCCCCTGTGAGAAAGGAGACTCAGTAAGCAACAAAGAAAGGGAGGAAGAAGGATATGTAACAGCCACTAAAGACCAATTATGTGCTTACTGTGCCATTTAAGAAAGTGAATTTTCAATTCTTTTGCATAGTGTATGTTCAGAACAGATGCTTTGAATTATCTTTACATTCTTTATATGAGGAAGATCAATACATCTCTGTCTTATAAATGAAGAAATTATAGAATATCAATGTAGACACACTGGGGAACTTAGTTGGCAAATTAAATGGGATAGTCATGTGTCCATAATCACACGATTACTAAAATAATGAACAAAAGTGGAATTACCCAGACTAATGACCCCATTTATCTAGAGCAGCTTTTAAAATCGTATCTGATTTTCTCATTTTTCAGCAATATATTTTATTGAAATTAAAAAAAATTGGTTTGTTAACTATGATAAATCACATAAGTCAGTACAGGTTGTATACTTTTCTCTTTGGGAAAAATTATACATGGCCCTAAGCATTTACTTAAAAAAAAAAAAAAAAAAAAAAAGTTAAACAAACAAACAAGACAATAACAGCCAGAGGAGACTTAGTCTTGGGTTGATTGATAGCTGGTCACTTCTTAAGCTTAAAGTCAATAACATATTTTACTTGCAACTGTAGCTCAAGGATTTTTTCGTGGGGTACTGGGGAAGATCATCTGTTTTGGGAGTTGCTCTTAGTGATTCTTTACATTTAGGTATTCAGGAATACTGTCTCTTCAGAGTAATTGCTGTAAGTAATATGTGATTTTATTGTAGGAACTTATTTGAAGTGGAAAAGTCCTAAAGATTGGACTGATGTTATTCTATAACCCATTTTATATTTAGAACAAGTTTATGGACTGAAAATGTAGCTTATGAATCCCTCAGAAAGCTCCTGAAATAAATCAGAGCTTTTTTTAGACATACGTTCTTGTGCTTATCGGAATGACATTTTTGTGACTCTGGGCGCGTTAAACTTTTCTGATTTTTCCTGACTGGTCAGTTGAGGACCCATTAAGGAAAGATTCAGGATGAAGAAGAAAATGTTTCTGAAGGCAGTGGTGCCTACTTCTAAGTTATAATAAAACACTGTTGAAATACCATGCCTAACTTTAAAATGGAAAAACATGATTTTCTGAGACCTGGTCAATTGGTCATCTTTCCTGGGGTGTTTTGTTTTGGGTTGAAGTTCCTGTTTTGTCAAGAAAAACACATATAATAAAGCATTCCATTTGACTGAATAGGACTCAACATGGTTCACGTGCACTAACCTAACATCTCATATGTAAGTTACCGTATCAAAATATTTATTGTGTTTTGGTTATGTACTTTGATTTAACTCCATGTAGCTTACATATGAATGTCACATGAAAGTATAGCAGATGCAATTGGGTGGGTGCAGTCCGTAATACTTGATAATGGTAATAAATGACTGTTACGACAAATGATGCATTGACTGTACTACATGCTTCTGGTCATTATTTCAGGGGGTTCCCTGCATTTGTCAAGAGCGTTGTGGAGCAGTGCCAGGTCCCACCTTCCTGGTTGCCCAGGGCCTCCGCAGTGAGATCCCGGCCGGGGACAGACAGCTTGCAGGATGGAGCCCACCAGGGAGGTGTAACGAGACCGAGGCGGTGCCTCGTGCCAGAGCGGTGAGTTAGCTCTGTCTTCCCAGGGCACAGGAACAGGGGGCTTCCTCAGGCTGTTTCTGACGCCTGTCTGAGAGTCAGATTGTACAGCTGGACCAAGTAAACCTGGCTCATCATTTCTGACAGAGGTTGTACCATGCACCGTACCGTAGGCATGCATTCAGCTACGCAGTGAATGGGCAAAATTTTGTGAGGCAGACGGGGGTGGGGGCGGGCAAGCAGCATTCTATTTAGACGATAATACTAAATTCTGCATCTGGATTGACACTCGAAGCCAATGACACGGGGCTTTCAACCCAGCCCCAGCAGGGCTGTTCACTGGGGTGACAGCCTCTAACCTGCGTGGGAGAGAGGCAAGTGCCAAAGTTGGAACAGGTTGTTCTTGGCCGAGATAACAGAAGTGGAGAATGCTCAGGAAGCATTAAGTTCCATCTCCACCAGGAACATGGAGACTCTTCTGCTGAGTATTTTGTTGATGTTTTTGATCCTGGGAATATACCTTTAAAAAAATCTTACAGAACAGAAACACAATTTTCTTCCTTTCCGCCGTCCCCAGTTGAGGGAGGTGCGCAAATGGAGCCAGACCAGTGCCGCGCCTGCTACAGCCCTCTGCTCCCCAGACCCCCCGGTCCTGAGGCCCCAGGGCTGTGTGGACCCCTCCCCGGGGGCCTGGGGTAGGGTAGGAGCCAGGCTGAGCATTCTCCTGGCATTTTCAGTGTGCCTCCTCTCATGTTTATTACCTCGCCCCCACTCCACCCCGAAGTCACTCTTTACTGTTCACAGTGAGCACGGCCCTTCTGTGCAGAAACCCACAGGCAGTGGGAACCGTCAGAACCGAGGCTGTGGAAAGGTGCGGAGCGAGGGAACGTGCGGTTTTGTGCCTCTGAGCCTCCATGTCATGGGTCTCCACTGCCCTGAGCGCTGTTCTCCGCAGGCCCAAGCTCCTCTAGGAGCATGTCAGGACAGGAGCGTGTTCTTTTGGTTGTCCTGGGAGACTGCAGCGTGTGCTGTGCTGTCACTGAGCACTTGGATGCGGAGCTCGGTGACCCACGCAGCTAGGTGAGCCTGTGAGTGGTGGCCTCACGTGGCCCCGTAGTCTGCGGTGCCGGCGGGGATCTGCCAACATCTTTCCGGCTCTGCTGATGGTACGTGACATGACTGCCTCACCCGGGCCCTTCTTGCCACTGAGTGCTGTAGCTTTTAATATGCAAATCTAAGATATTTTGCCTTATGACATGTTGGAACTGATTTCTGGCACTGTGTGTATTGCCCAGGCATGAACAAATGACGTGTGTTTTCAATATGATTGACATAGAAAAAGTAGGTACAACTAGTCAGTTCTCATTTTGTTTCCTGTAGATGCACATTATCAGTGTGTCTTTTGTGTTCATGAATTTAAATACTAATCTGGGATGTGCAGCTGGTTTTTTAATACCCACATCTTTTAAACGCTGCTTTCTCTGAGGCAGTGAATGAGGCCTCCAGAATACACTTGTCTGCCTTAGCAAAGGCCTTGTTTCGTTAACAATGCCCAAAGCTGACACGAAACCAGCGCCTCCGTGGTGGACGGAATAAAAGAAGGGCGGGAGTTTGAAGGTGTGCTGGTCCCAGAGGCTAAACCAGTAGGTGAGCAGCAAACCAGCCAGCAGCTCGGTGCTTCCTCCTGAAGAGCCTTCAGTGTGCGCGCAGGGCCGGAGCAGCTGGCTCTCAGCCGAGCCAGGCTCCCCCTTGCCCTCATCATCTCCGCCGGAGTTGCCACTGTCCTCAGGCGGAGGATCAAAGTACGGTGGGTCATGCCGCCCATCTTTTCAATGCTGCAGCTCAGAAGCGACCCCCATCACCTCTGCCCCGCCGTGAGACCACCCCTGTCGTAGTGGGACCGACGCTGACCGGAGCGCAGGGGGCTGGTGGGCCTTGCAGGTGGGCCGCACGTGTTAGAGCGTTACGACTGTGATAAGCACGGAAAATAACGCAACCTTCGTAGCGCCAAAGCCTTTAGTTTTATTTCGGTAGTTTCCCTTTTGCTCTAATATTGTTATTTTTTAAAAGCATGGTGCATATCTAAACACACACAGAGTTCCCGCTGGTTAAAGGCACCAGTTGCTTCTGTGGCCTTGAACCGTTCTGAGTCCTCACATGTGCTGGGATCTCTGTCTCCTTTCCCCTCCTGCTGTCCTGCATCTTGGGGGTCATTGTGTTTAAAATGGCATGCACATGGCACGGCACCACCATGCCTGTGACCCTGTCTAAAGCATGGCAGAATACTTAACTAGCATTTCCAGGTAACTTTGGTTTAAAGAAGAAAGGCATTTAAAAAACCTGGTATAGTTAACTTTTTAAAAGTCACAGGTAGTAAGAAAAAGATTAAATAACTCATTATTTCCTCACATAGGAACTATTTCCTAAACTAGTACTTGGCCTGGTCGGGATACATGGTATTTATAAGGGTTTTGTCACCAAAGTGAAAAGTAGATCATATTCCTGTCTCTCAGCTGGAGGAAACCTAAGAAACAAATGTCTGAGATACATAAGTTAACAAATTTATGTCTGGAACACACACTTTAAAATTAGCAGTGCCTCAGGATTCATCCTGTCTGTCCTACCCAGCAGATAAGTCCTTGAAAAATCACTGTTCGTTTCTCTCAGTGTTTCTTTCCACATAAGTAAGTTGATTTATGATTTCTTTATCCATTTTCTACGACTTAACCTATGTCATGAGGATAGTACAAAAATATTTTAGATGACAGTTATCCTTCCACTTGATATTTAATTTAGAAAAATGTATCCTATTACGATGAGTGTAAATAACCTTTCCTTTCAGAAAAGGAACTGTGTTAAGCACTAGCTGCTGTCTTTTGGGGGAAAGCTTATACAGAATGATCTTTTTCTATCTGAAACTGCAGAGGTAAATTGCTATGATAGAAACAATTCTATCATAGCAAAAAACCCAGAAGTTTTGCTGGGTGTTCAGTGATTTCTAGTTGGGTGCAGAACTAACATTCTTGTTGCGCCTGGTGTCGCGTTCTGCTTCTTGGAGAAGGTGTGCATGGCTGTGTGGGTGGTGCTCTGAGGACGGATCAGGTGCTGCCCTTCCTTCCTTCTGCAAGGGGCGATGTCTCTTCTAATCAATCGGCTTTGCAGAGTCCAGGGAAAAGCAGAGTCTCTGCCCAGGGTTAGTCGCAGCTACGTTAGTCCCAAGTCCCTGTGGCTCTGGCCTCCCAGCATTACAGCATTGTATTTTATGGTTACCAGCTCACTCTTTATTCTGAGACTTGTCCACATGTCATTGCGGCCATGTCGGACACGTCCGGTGCCTGCCCCGGGAAGCGTGCAGATCCTTCCATCCAGCCCAAGGCACTGGTTGGAACATCGGGGCTCTATTCAGAGTGCTTCTTTGATGAGACATGTCCCAGTGATGTTGAACATCAGCATGGAAAGCAGTTGGGCCCTGTGCAGATTTGAACCAACCTTTTCTGACATTCTTTGTGTTCCACATTTGAAGCAATGTGGTGTTGGGGTGATTTTCATCAAGTTCTAAACTTTGTTGCTCCACAATATTAATTTAGACTCCTTTTGTTCATTCTATTTTCTAAATTATACCAGTGCCCCCTTATCCATGGTTTTTCTTCAGCTACCGATGGTCCACTGTGGTTCAAGAACATTCCATGAAAAGTTCCAGAAATAAACAGTTCGTAAGTTTTAAATCGCATGTATTCTGAGTAGCGTGATGAAATCTCCAGTTGTCCAGCTCCGGCCTCCAGGGGTGTGATGCATCCCTTTGTCCAGCGTCTGCACACCGTGGACGCTCCTGACCATTGGTCACTTGGTAGCTGTCTCGGTTAGCAGAGCTGCTGTCAAGGTATTGCAGTGGGTGTGCGTAAGTCACCCTGATTTTACTTCATAATGTCCCCAAAGCTCAGGCGGTATAATGCTGGCATTTCAATACGACTTGGAGAAGCCATGACGTGCTGGTTTTACAGGTGAAAGGTGAAAGTTCTCGACTTGATAAGGAAAAAGAGATGCCAAGGTTGCTAAGATTTATGGTAAGAATCGATTGTCTACATGTGAAGTGGGCTTATTTATAAATTCAACTTTATCATAGGTATGTGTGTGTATGAAAAAAGCACATTTCAGGCATCCACTAGGGGTCTTGGAACATACCTGTGGATAAAGGTACTTTTCTTTAGTAATTTGCTTTATTTTTCTGCATTTTATAAGAGTGGAATCTCTAGAGTTATTAGACTGTACCTTAGCCAGAACAGTCCCTTTAGATATTACACTTACTAAATCCAAACTGCGGAGTGTGACCATGGCCACAGGTATTGTTCACTGTAAGGGTGATGGGAACATTGAAGAAGAGAGTTTGCAGACAGAGGTTCTTACGGGTGATTTTTGTCTTAAGCAATTCCTAGGTTTGGCTTCTTCCACACACGAGAAAGGAAGGAATAGCAACCAGGCCACTGTGGCTTTCACGGGGGAGTATCGTTCCCAGAGAAGGAGGAACGCATTGCATGATGAGGAAGGACTGCAGATGGCAGCTTCTTTTAGCGGGGGATGGAGAACTTGTTAGAGTCTTTTACAATCACCACAACACTGTTACCAGTCTTTGTAAGACCTCAGGTTGGAAGAATTCCGAGTCATGAAACTGTTCTTTCAACATACTCTGCCAATATTCTACTATTCCCAAAGATACAGGCCACTGTCTCCCAAAAGCCTAACACATCGTGGAGCAAAATATTGGAATTTAAAGCCAGAAAGCACCAGAGAAGCCACTGAATAGTCTGGGAGTAGTCTCTGTTAAAGGAAGGATCTAGTACAATGCTTCTGAATGATGTTTATGCTCAGTAACTAGATGGCTTCCCTAAGTCCTGTTCTGAGAACGCCAGGTCCTGACATTTTGTAGTATGTGCTATAAAAACATTGAGGGCAAAAAATCAAAACAGTTTAGACAGATAGCATTTCTGAGACAATCTGATGATGCTTGTGTTTGAGAACTTCGAAGGAGCAAAGAATGGAATGGGGTCACTGGTGTTTCCCTGCAGCTTCATAAAGATGAGGACAGTGGCCGGAAAGGGTGGGGTCAGGGTAAGGAAAACCACAGCATGTCTGTAATGTCCTTTCTGGTAAGAGCATCGTCAAGACTGCTCATCTGAATTCAAGGCAATACTGAGAGGAAGGTTTTGTGCCTAATTTTATGTAGAGGCAGAGCAGTAGGAGCCCCCATAGAGTCTCTGATAAATTGTCCTTTTGTCAGTGGGATGAAAAAGCCACAGAACAAATTTCTTTCATCAGCCGTGAAACTGTCAGGCATAACGGGAAGTAGATTAGAGTCACAACTGAACCACCTCACATCGTGGGCATATTTGCACACCCCATGCAACCTTTCCTAGTCCGGGGCTGGCTGGATGACCCCTCAGGCTGAAATCTCCCTGGACTGAGGAGCCTTGCTGGCCGTTGTCACAGGCGTGGGAGCTGAAGAGCACCGGCTTTGACGCTCAGCGGTCACTTGGCGTCTCTGGGCTCCCGGCCCTCAGCTGTCGGTGAAGAGGAGCATGGGTTGGGGGTGGGCCCAGGACACGACCAGGCCTCAGGGATGAGCGTTGGAAGGACGAAGGTGGTGTTCGTGAGGACCTAGGGTTTGTGGGGTGGTGAACCATGTTGGGTGCAAAGCGCCTTGCAGATGTCGAGGAGGAAGGCGGGTGTGGCACTTGCAGAGGGTTTGGAGGGAGGTAAGCATTTGCTGACGACATCAGGGGGACGGTAGGCAGAGCCATCGCTGCGAGGCCAGTGGGTGGGGAGGAGAGGCAGAAGCCTGGTGGTGAGGGAGGAGGGGACGGGAGCTGGCGCCCGGCAGGCAGGGGGGAAAGGAGCTGTCGCTTGCGCTGCCCGCTAGTCAGTGGAGTCACTTGGGCACCGAGAGTGACCACTGGGTCCCAGCACCGTCTTGTTGGAACTCTTCAGGTAGAGCTGTTTCTGGAGGAGCATTGGGATTAAAATGTGTAGTGGGGCTGCATTTTGTGGTGAATTTAGGATAGAATGAGAGGAGAAGAACCGAAGGTGACGACTCCGCACAGTGTTTTAGGTGTTTGCTGTGAAGTGGCATGAAGAACCAAATCTGTAGCTGGCAGGAAACTCGGGGGTGGAAGCACGCGTTTCAGGTGGCGAGAAGAACAGTGTCGGTGCGGATGTGAAAGTCCGGTGGCGCAGAAAGCCACGGAAGAGGAGAAGGCTGGTGAGAAGGGCCAGCGAAGCCGCGGGCAGCGCCGGGACAGGGACTGCGTTCCCAGAGGGTGCTGGAGGGCGGCCGGGGCGGGTGGGGATGCAGGGGCTGTTCTGAAGGAGGCTGCTGGCCGAGGGTCCGGGAGGGAGCTGTTGGCCATTTGGGGACAAGCAGCAGTGACGAAGCAGTCACCTAGGAGACTGAGACGGGGAGCAGCACAGGAGGCGCAGTGCCCTGGCTGGGCAGTGCCCCACGGAACGTACAGAGGTCGTCTTCTCGTTTCTAGAAACACTCCTGTCTTCCAGGTCGTCTCGAGGGTTTCAAGTAATGAAGACACGACATTTTGAAATGGTTGTATTCTACTGAGGCTAGATTTCTGTCGGCCTTGTAGCTGTCACCTGGGGTCCAGAGCGAGTTTTGTTTGTAGCATAACTGCGCACATAGGTGGCTCATGCCTTATAGCTGACAACATGGCCTGTTGGCACAAAGGCCAAGAAAGAATCTGAAATTTATGTAAATACCCTTTATTTAGATCTGAATTAAACATCTCAAACTCAACAAGCCAAGTCAGTTTTCAAACCACACTGCCTGCATGAAAATGACCAGCCATGTTATCCCAACTCCCTGAGCCTGCATTTCCTGTCTGTACAACAGGGCTAATAATAACGCATGTAACTATGGCACTCCTCTGATGAGTACATGAGTGAGTTTAATGTAGAGTCTGTGGGTTAGCTTAGCACAGAGTCTGGCATAGTGAAGAGTCAGTAGATATTACCTAATGTTAATTTTTAATTTGTCTGTAACTCATACCATGTCTTGTCTATAGAATCAATAGCCAAGGAAAGATAAAAATGCATTAAATTGATTTAAAAGATATTTTGAATATGCCATGTGTCAGGAAATAAGTTGATTAAAGTGACCCGTAAGGTTCCTCTTGCATGAGACTAATGTATTTATGCAGAACGGTTAATGGCTGCCCGGTTTCCATTTCAAGACCAGTTCAGCGTCGTTTGCTGAGAATCGTAATGGTGTTTGGCAGTGTGCCATAAATATGTCCAGTTCTTAAAGTTAAATTGATGATAGGGAAAGCCATTTTGAATATACCATGAAAGTCAAGAGTCCAGTATAAAAGTCGTGCTGTAAAGATTTTTACTGCAGTGGGAAGCCACGTTTGTCTGACTTGAAGGAAGGTGCTAAGAGTAGTTTATCTTACGAACTGATTTAGTTTAAAAAGTTCACTCTCTGAAAAGAAAGCACCCGCCGTAGTTGTCTTTAAGTCTGGCTCTACTCTATAAATTTCTGTGTCTTGCGGTGGGGTGGGGCCGGGGGATGGGCCCAGCAAGGAAAGCATGCTCCAGAACAGTTTTGTTTGTCCTCAGAATTTGACTGCAACTCTCCATTTTAAAGCTTGAAACGTAACCCTTTGCAGCCAGCACAGAGCGCCTTTCATGGGGTTCCTGCTTTCCGAATAAAAGGGGAGAAGCTTTGTCACCACAGCAGCTTCCTGCTCACATTTCAGTCTCTTTCCCTTTTGGACAAAGGAATGGGAACACCGGAGAAAAGCACCCTGTGACTCATTTAGGACACAACTCTGGAGATAAAAGGGGTTTTCTGTTACAGGTCCGCATTGTAACTGAAAGTAGGCCTAGGAAGGCAGTGCCCACTCTGAAATGGCAGATGAGAATGCTCCTGGTGCCCTGCCCAGCGTCAGAGCCTGGCACCAGCTGGGAGCCCAGCAGCCTCGAGTGTCAGGGCTGCGATGGGTGCCAGGTCAAGCTTCTTGGGTGCGTAGGTATTGGAGTGGGTCAGGGCAACACATACTGTACCCCTGGCAGAAAAGAAAGGAGGTGAGAGGAAATGATATCGGTGCGGGAATTTCCAAGCAATTGGAAATGAAATCTTTTAAGCCTTGTTGAAATTCAATGACAATGGGTATTAGCATAATTTTGGGGGTCATTTGTGGCCTTTGTCATGTTTAGTTGTGTTCCCTATATCTTCTCTCTGCTGAGTGTTTTTATCATGAGTGGGTGCTGGATCTTATTAATGCCTTTTCTGCATCTGTTTATGAGATCATGTGGGTTTTATCCTTCATTTTATTTATGTGATGAACCACATATATTGGTTTGCAAATGTATCAGCCTTGCATTCCTGGAATAAGTTCCACTTTATCATGGTGTATGATCTTTTTTTAAGTGTATTTTATTGATTATGCTATTACAGTTGTCCCAGTTTCTTTTCCCTTTGCTCCCCTCTACACAAGATCCCTTTCCTTCCAGCAATCCCACCCCCTGTCCATGTCCATGGGTCATGCATATAAGTCCCCTGACTTCACCCTTCCCTGTATTACTCTTAACTTCCCCTGTCTATCTTGTACCCACCAATTATGTTTCCCAATTTCTGCACCATTTCCCCATTTCTCCCCCTTCCCCCTCCCATCTGATAACCCTTCCAATGACCTCCATACCTATGATCCTGAACCTATTCTGGTTATTCAGTTTGTTTTTATTTTTATTTTTTAGATTCTGTTGTTGATAGTTGTGAGCTTGTTGTCCTTTTAATGTTCATAGTTTTGATCTTCTTTTCTTTAAGTAAGTCCCTTAACATTTAACGTAATAATGGCTTGGTAATGATGGAATCCTTTAGTTTTACTTGTCTGGGAAGCACTTGATCTGCCCTTCCATTCGAAATGACAGCTTTGCTGGACAGAACAATCTTGGTTGTAGGGCCTTGCTTTTCATCACTTGGAATACTTCTTGTCAGGCCCTTCTTGCCTGCAGAGTTTATTTTTGAGAAGTTAGGTGATAGATAGGCTTATAGGAAGCCCTTCATAGGTGTCTCTCTTTTCTCTTTCTGCTTTTAAGATTCTCTCTTTATCTTTAACCTTCGGCATTTTAATTGTGATGTATCTAGCTTGTTTGGGACTCCCTGTGTTTCCTGGACTTGTATGTCCATTTCCTTCCCCAGATTTGGGAAGTTTTTCTTCATCATTTTTTCACATAAGCTTTTAGTTTCTTGCTCTTCTTCTTCTTCTTCTGCACCCCTATCATTCGGATGTTGGTATGTTTAAAGTCGTCCGGAGGTTCGTAAGCCTCTCTCTGTATTTTTAACCCTCGTTTCCTCATCCTGTGCTGATTGACTGGTTATGCTTTCCTTACATTCCAAATCATTGATTTGAACCCCGGCTTCCTTCGCCATTGGTTTCGTGTGTATTTTACTTCATTTCACTTAGCTTAGCCTTCGCTCCTTTCCTGCTGCGTTTGCCATACTCAGGCATATCTGTCAAGCCTGTGAGTATTACTGGTGTTTTTAACTCTGTGTCTGTTAGGTTGCCTTTCTCCTCATCACTTAGTTCTCCTGCTGGAACTTTGATCTGTTCCGTTTTTGGGGTCAGATTTCGCTGTCTCCTTGTCTTAGGTAGAGCTGTCACACCTGTTACATTGTAAGGGGTGGACCCCTAGGTATTTGTCCCTGGAGGACAAATTTCAGCACGTAGTGACCCCGTGTGGGGGGAGGGTCTGACGGGGACGGTGCCACTGCTCCGCACTCGCTCCTTTCCCAGGCGCCTCTCCTACTTCCCACGTGGGACGGGAGCCGCTCGCTGTTGCCTGGCCGTGCTGCCCAGACTGGGTGGGTCTGGGGTGTTCTTGGACTGCGGGGGCCGCTAAACACAGACTCTCCTGAGGGATGGGCAGCTGCTGCTTCCACCCCAACCCCCACTGGTTTCCCCAGTCAGAGCAGTGAGGCCTTATTGTGCCCCCAGAGCTAGAGCTGTGAGCCTTGCAGTCTGGTCTGCTGCCGGGAGAGCACCCCAGGTGTGTCCCTGTATTTTAGAAATTGCGACCGAACTGTCTGCCGGCTGGCCGTAGCGTCTGTCCTGCTGCAGCCGCCGTGCACCCTCTTACCTGTCTGGGTGAGTATTCCTTCTTTGTACCTTTGTCTGTTGGGCTTCCATGCAGCTCGATTTTCTGGAACGCTGGCTGTCTCTAGCTTGGACGCAGGTGTGTTCTGTCTTACTTGTGGAGGGAGACTGTTTACCTACGCCTCCTTCTTGGCTGGAGGTCAGAGTCACTTTTTAACATTTTAACTAAGAAAGAAAATTTTCAGCATCTCAGAAGCAATAAGAACGGGGGGAGAAAGAGGCCAAGAAACGAAACAGCGTAGTCAAGGAACTAGCATGGATGACGCAGGACGTGGACAGCACGTGGGACTGACTGCGGGAGGGGGAAGGGATGGCGGGCACGGGAGAGCAGTGGGGAAATGGGAGGAACAGACTATAACAACAGTAAAACGGAGCAATAAAACCAGTTCACTTGCCTCAAATAGGGCATCTGTAATGGAAAAATCACTTATTTGCGTTTAAAGACGTTTTTTTTGGTGCAAAGCAGCCATTGTATTATGCATGATCAGAGTCTATGCAGGAACTTGGTGAGCCACGATAAAGGAGGTAAGCCAGTTTGGCACAGTCTTCTTTTAAACGGTTTTAAACAGTGTATGACGTATTTGGAAGAACTTGAACTGGAATGTGTTGTTAGATGGACAGGGGACGGAAAGTTATTGAAGATACTTTTTGAGTTGATTATTTTCAGATCAAGTATATTTTCACTTAAAAGATTTTAAGAGCCAATTTGATGGATATGAGTGATTTGTAAGTTGTACCTTTCGTATGACATGACCAGAAATCTGAGCATAGTAAACTTGAAACGGCAGAGAAAAAAGGAGAGTACCCGTATGTTCAAGGAAATGCAGGAATTCATGCTAAAACTGCATATGTGGTTAGACCAGATGCTAATAGAAAGATGAATTTTCTTTCATTACTCAAATGTTTTGACTCCACCCAAACAATACATTGTGGAGAGTTTGAGAGCTTTTCAGTAGAAAACAAGGCCGTAGCTCTAGAGGTGAGTCACAGGGTTAGAATATAAATCATCTTCAGGTTTTTTCAGACGTATTTCTCGAGCCAATCTGAATAGTTGTCCAAATTACCCAGCAGCCGTCCTTCAAGAGCATGCCATGAACTCCAGAATTTTTCATGTTTGGGCAGATGAGTAAACTAGACATAGATCCACATGGCTTATACACTGTCATGGAATTTCCAAAAACAAAGTGCAAGATAATACAACTGATGTAAACCTTGAGTCTACATGAGATGTTTTCTAGTGAACTCACTTGTTCCATCTCCCCAATCTGCCCTAGGTCTAAAACATATTATTTAAGCTTAATTTGTTCATTAAACTTGATCAATATACACTATGAACGTAGTATTGTTTTTATGGCTGTGCTTCTCTGTGAATAAATTTATTAAATGTTTGCATCACCTTTTGCATTATGTCTAATCAATTAAAATTTTTATAAAGCACCCCTCTCAAAAGATTTTTATTGCATAGTTTGCTACAGAAAACATTTTCCTTTTTGGTCTGCATTAAAGAGCTGAGCTTTCTTTGATACATTTGTTTTTCAAATTCCATACAGTTTAAGTCAGCAAACACAATGTCTTCAGCAAAATGCCATTGAAGAGCTTCTGGGAGGATTTTGCATTTGTGTGACCTTCCAACAAGTATACCATGTTTCTGTGTGAAACGCACATAATGCGTGGGGTTGGGGAAAGCATCTGTGACCTGCAGCTTGAAGATTAGTTTTTAGTAGACTAAGGGCACTGTGAAGTGGGAACAAAGTGAGGTCAGGACCCGAGGAGAGGCTGCCCGCAGGAGCAGGGCCAGCAAGCAGAAGCAGTTCCTAAGTGGGTCGTGCAGCACACGCAGTTCAGCCTCGAGGCTTGAACGGTGAGCACCACTGACTGTGCGGGGGATCCCAGCCCTCCTCCCCCCCCCCCCCCCCCCCCCCCCCCCCCCCCCCCCCCCCCCCCCCCCCCCCCCCCCCCCCCCCCCCCCCCCCCCGCAAGGGAGAGCCGCCCCTGACCCGGAGTCGGCTTGCTTGTTTGTGAGTTTTCTGTGCTTGAAACCCACAACCCAACACATGTTACATTTACTGCAGTAAAATGAAATTAAACATATGTTGAGGATTGTTTATTGCTCAGACTTTCACATTTTTAAAAAGCAGTTTTTATATAAATCCTAGGATGAATAAGTTAGTCACTATCGAATCTTTAAAAAAAAAAAGATCTCATTTCTTTGAGCAGTTGATTTAAATGTTATAATCCTACATGCATTCGTTCCATGAATGATGACTGAGGACTTCCCAGGGGCCAGAATGCAGGGCATATGCTAGGATTACGGTGGCAAACGGGGAAATTTTACCCTTGTAGATTGTGAAGTTTGGGGAGGTTGTGTTTCACCTACGGACTGAGGAACCCTCAGGTGTCTGGGGTGTCTCAGGGCAACCAGGAGAGGTGAATGGGGCGGTGGGGAGGGCCCGAAGTTCCTGGCTTATCTTTCCTCCAGCTCAGTCCATTGCCCTGTCTCCGTTTTAGCCACTGAGCTACCTTGGAGGTTGCAGTCACATAGAAGACCTGGCTGCTAGGCCAGTTTAAAATCCACAGTTAGTCTAACTGTGCTAACAAGTCCGCCTTTCCTGGTCTCTTCAGTTGTTCACTTATTTGCTCAGGAAGTATTAGACAGCAGAGATTATGCTGAGTGTTGCAGTGGATTATAAAACAGTCATTGTACTCAAGAAGTTGTTAATCTAGCCGTATTTTATACTGGTTTCAACTATTTTTGTTTTGCACACTCCTTTTAAAAATGTTTTATTACATTTACTGGGATGGCATTGGTTAATAACATCATGTAGGTTTCAGGTGTAAAGTTCCATGATGCATCAGTCAATCTGTATTTTGCATTGTATATTTATCACTCAAAGTCAGATCTCCTTCCCTCAACATGTATTTGACCCCTTGACCCTTCCCTAACTCATTCCACCCCCCTTCCCCTCCAGGAACTACCATGCTGTTGTCTGTGTCTATGAATTTTTGTTTGTTTCATGTTTGTTTCTTTCAGTTTTATACCTCACCTATGAGTGAAACTATGTGGTTCTTGACTGATTTCACTTAGCATAATAGTCTCAAGATCCATCCATGTTGCAAATGGTAGTATCTCATCTTTTCTTACAGCTGAGTAGTATTCCATTGACTATACGTACCACACCGTCTTCATCCCGTCATCTGTCGAAGGAAAACATGGGTTGTCTCCATGTCTTGGCCACCATGAGCAATGCTGCAGCGAACATAGGAGGCATGCATTGTTGCAGATGAAATGGTTTCAACTATTTTAAGATTAGAGCTGCCGAGGGACCTTTGCCAGGTCACAGCTATTCTGTGAAGCCTCCTCCCAGACACCTGTGCTGCTGGAGTTCAAGGCCAGGCTTTTGACTGGTGGAGACGTGTGGGGGTGGTGGTTGCAGCGCACGAAGGAGGGTGCAGGCTGCTTCTCACCCGCCCATCAGTGGCATTTCACCTGTGCTGCACTGCCCCGAGTGCCTGCTCACAGCGCATGCCAGGGCTGCGCTGAGATCTGGGCCATCAAGATGAAGGATTAAAATAAGCCTGCCTAGATGGCTGAACACTTGTTTCATGAGTCACAAGTCCACCCATTTCCCACGATGGATAGCAGCCGGTCGTCGTGTCAGCAGGCGGCTGGCCTGAGAACTGGGACTCTGTCATTGCCTCACGTAGCATTTTATTTAAATGCAGTGGCACCAGACTCAGTGGGAACAGAGGCCCTCCCCAGGTAGGCTACTGAAGTGCGGAGGTGAGGAGTCGGGATTCCTTTCACATGGAGTTTGACAGGGAGTGGGAGCGGGTGACCTTCTCCTCAGGAATTACTGGCGGAGTGACTGGGTTAGTGATGGTTGGATTTGCGAAACGTCTCTGCTCAGGCTCCCTTCCAGTGGTTGGAGGCAGCCAGTGAATCCTTCGTCTGACGCTTAAGGCAGTGTGTCTGAAACCAGACCTCCTAAAATCGGGTTCCTCAGTCTCCACATCCTCTCAAGTTGGAACTTAGGTTATCATCGTAAATTTGAATCTTACGAGTATTATGTAATTCATCAGCTGGACTTGAGTGAATTCACAGAGACTTACGTTACTAGGACTGACTGAAAGGATGGCAGAAGCATGGTTTCTGGACACAGAACTCTGCATGAAGTCACCTTTGTTTTCTCAGGAGGCTGACATGTGGAATTGGAGGTATTAAAAAAGAACCCAAAACCCAAACTATTTCCTCCACAGTTTTGTCCCTGACCAATTATAACTTTTGCTGTTAAAATTCCCAGCCGCACCCTGGCTGGTATGGCTCAGTGGATAGGTGGCTGGCCTGGGAATCCCCAAGTTCACTGGTTCGAATCCCAGCCAGGGCATATAACCAGGTTGCAAGCCAGGTCACCAGCCAGTTCCATAGCTGGAGGCAGGTGAAAGGCAACCATACATGGATGTTTCTTTCCCTTTCTTCCTCCCTCCCTGCCCTTCTCTCTAAAAATAATGGATAGAATATTTTTTAAATAAATACATAAAATAAAATTCCCAGTTGCAAGGGACTGGTCACTGAAGTTGAAAGCAATTTGGTAAAAGATGCTGCCTAATTTAGATAGGCTCCGTATCACACGGTGACTGGGATCCAAGTGTATCTAGAACTGAAGGAAAAGAAGGCAGCGAGCAGAGGCCAGCGAGGATCCGTGGTGGTTCTCCACATTGGTCACCACACTTGTGCTCTAGGTGTGATGTCTGAAGAAGGACATAGATGCCATGCTTTAGTATCGTTTAGTTAATTACAGACAACAGGAATATATTTTAAAATCTGAACTGAAGTACACTGAAGTTTGTATTAGGCTTTGAATTGGAAAATTTTGATAAGGAATTTTAAAATGAAAATTGTCCCTTAATTCATTTCTATTTTAATATTTCAGGAGATATAAAGTATGTAGGAATCTTTGGTATGCCCTAAAATTACTTAAAGGATTATGAAGCAATATGGTATGTTTATCTAATTAATCAGATTGATGAATAGCTGGCCTGTAATCAAGAATGATGTAATAATGGAAGACACTTTTTTCAAGACTAGACACACAGTTGACTCACTAAGTAATTTGTATTTACCATGGTGTTACTTCCTGTACTTGAGAGACCTCAGCAGGTGGAAGTAGATGAACTATGGTACGTTTTGCAGTGAAACCAAAGGGTGCTGCAGAGCCATCTGAAAATGAAGCGGACAGAACAGAGGTGCACCTCTGGAGCGTGGTTCTGGGCAGCTAAATGCACCTAAAGCGGCCACTCTGCTTACCATTGTGGATTTCATTCTTGGGAATCTGTTGTCAAAAAGCTAAATTTCATGAATGTGCGCGAATATTTTTGGGAAACACGCAAAGTCAGCCACACCCAGTGAGCTACTCCCTGTTACCGGTAAGGTGCAGGTTGTGTTGCCTTTTTATTCCAAATCCTCATCATTTGGCACCTACTTTTCAGTTCCTCTGTTACATTCTATTCACGTTCAACCCACACCTTCTGCTCTAGTCAGAATGGCCCCAAACTCACCATGCGTGCCCTTCCTGACGCCCCCATCCCAACGGACCGCAGTGGTCTCCAGCCACCTCTGCCCACTCATGTCCCATTGAAGTCCCCCTGCTGATGGCCGTTCTCTCTGACAGCTCCGTTCCATGGGTCTTCTGTTCTACTCCCAAGTTTCATGCCTCACCTGGGTTACTCATTTGGCATGCAATAGCAAGATGCCACATTTCCTGAGTGCTTACTAAGTGCCAAGTAAACATCATGGGAAAAGGACTATTTTTATCCCCATTTTTCAGATGAGAAAACATCTCAGAGAATTGAAATGAAAGCCACTCTCTGCAATTGGTGTAATCTAGATCCAAATGTATATTGCTATCCACTAAATAATGTTACCTTTTATTAATAATGAACCTTCCCCATCCTTGTAGATTATTGATTCTATTGGAATTTTGGAGAGTTGCAAACAACAGGGTAGGACGAAAGTAGGTTTAGAGTTACTTGTATGGAAAATAATATAAGTACTATACAATAATGTAAGAATAAACTCTGTTTCTCATACTCACAACTGTAAACCTAATTTGCCCTACCCTGGATATTTTCAGTCTCTCTCTGCCTGTCTCCTGTGTGTGGTTTTTAGCAGAATGCTCTGCGTTTGGTTGAATTTTCATAAATATTTGTTCCTTAAAGAAAGGAAAACATATCACTGTACTTTTACCATGAATTTATACCTCATTTCTGTGTCTTTTTCTGGAAACATACTTTTCTCGGTAAAAAGCAATGTAGTATGAAGATACTTCATTGGTATGAGATGTTCACACTTGAGAGCCTTAGAAATGTTACCAAACTTTGACCCAGAAATGTTGAGATACTCTCCACTCTGGGATACTTTATTGGTGAAGTCTAGCATCTGATAGACTTTGAACATATATAACAAACCTCAGGCAAAATTCTATTTGGTACAAAGTATGTTTACATCATAACAAACCAATGAGTATTTGTTGAAAAAAATCAAAAGAAATGGTTCCTGTGGAAAACTAGGACTCGGCACAAGGGAGAGAAAGGTCCCTGTAGTCGTCACCTCCTGGAGGGCTCGTGTCAGGCCCGGGGTCGGGATCTGGTCAGGCCGTGTTGGGTGGGGAAGGGCCACGGGCGAGCGAAGGGAAAGCGGTGAGAAAAGAGGCGAATGATAAAGATGTCTGTACGCTGCAAGGCCGCTGCGTTTTCATAAAATACAAGTAAATGGCTTCATGTTTTTCTAGTAGGGAAAAGAAAAAACAAGGAACAAGGAACCAGTGAATGAACAAGATCTCAAACCATAGCAGTGCATCTCTGGCAGAGATATCGCAAGTGGAGATGGTGTCTGTGTGTGTAACTGTTTTTGTGTCCATTGCTAAATAAAACGTTGAGGCTGCGCTTCCATCATCTCTTGATAACCTCTTACTATTCACCATGCCTGTAGGAGCCAAGGGCTCGATATGGGGAAGTTAGGGGGTGTTTCCATGGTGTCAGTCACATTTTCTCATGTCACTTCAATATTTCATCTCCCAGGACGGATCTTATCTCTCTTCCTTAGAGACCCAGGGTAGCTGCTTGAGTTTCCTGGTTCCTATCCATCCACTAAACAATAGCTCCTCAGCATTGCTTTGGCAGATAAGAGGATTCTCCCTTTACGGGTCTGATTTCTGACTGGTTTCACCTTGGGGCTTGGTTGTGAACAAGTGGGTGAGGACAGCTTGTTGCCAGGACACAAACAGAAAGAATGTGTTGCCCTGTGGGAGGGGGAGGGAGGAAGAACGAGTTTCTGAAAGCCACCCTGGCCTTGGGCATCCTCTGTTGGGAGGACAGAACCCCCTCCTGGGGGAGCCTGTCCTGGTTTCCAGGACGCCCTCGGACTTCCTTTGGAAGCAGAAATTCAGACTTCCCTGTGTGCAATCTGGTAGTGTTCTCGTTCACCTGCTATTCTCTTGTAAATGGCATTTTAAGTGAGTATTTCCTTAGGCAGCTACTCAAACCAGCTTTAAAAAGGAGAATGCACTGATTCAGTCAGCCGGGTTTCACCCACGAGCACTTCCACTGGGAATAAGAATCGGGGCTGTCGTGAGTAGTACCGCCTAAATCATGGATAGACAAGGGAAAAGCTTCAAAAAATTGGAAAGAAAACCCACACAAGCTGACTTTTTCTGTGGAAACGGCTGCCTGTAAGGGTCTCCAAGCAGGTGCAGGTGCCCGCAGACATCCGGTGCGGGAGGGAGGTGGCCTCCTGCTCGGAGCGGGGAGCCTGGGGCAGCGGCAGGGAAGGTGGCCGGGAGCTGCTTCCAGGTTCAGCCCCGCGTTTCCGACACTTCGCCCGGGACCGTGCGCCATTTGCTCAGCTGTGGGTCGCCGCGTCGGTGCCGGTAATGCCGGATGTCGACCTTTCTTTCCCTTAGAAAAATGTCAAAGGGGGACAGCGCTTGTGAAAGAATAGTAATCAAGGCATATGTGGCATGTGGTAGATGGATGATTTTGTAGAATATATAACAGCGGAGTTGGTTGTAAAGTATATTTCTATGAAGCAAACTAGATTTTTTGTTCTGACCTCTATTTTTGTCAATTTTAAGGCCATTCGAGAAACTATTTTCAAGATTGTTTTACGAATGTTGTAATGCAGGTTTTTAATTAGATTTTTTTCAATGGCTGGGAAAATACACAAGTGCTTAACATGTTTTTAAATTTTTTAAAAACATATTGCTAGTTTTTTAAAAAAGATATTTATTATTTTTAGAGAGCAGGGAAGGGAGAGAGGCAGAGGGAGAAAGACATCAATGTATGGTTGCCTTTCACCTGCGTCCAGCTACCTGGCTGGAGACCTGGCTTGCAACCTGGTCATGTGCCCTGGCTGGGAATCGAACCAGCGACCTTTAGGTTCGCAGGCTGGTAACTTATCCACAGTGTATTACTAGGATTTTAAAAAAGCAATATATGAGGGGAGCAAAAAGGGGATGGACGTAATACAACAACAATAAAATTTAAAAAAAAAAAAAAAGAAGCAATATATGGCAAGAAATGAAATGGTAACAGTTAAGATCCTTTCAAGAAACTCAAAATTTGAAGAGGTCTTATTCACTCTATTGCCTTTGAAGTACCATGTCACAGATGAAAAGTTAGAGCTACTTCACTTGAAGAAAATGCCCTTCTTAATTCAATTTGAATTTACTCAAGAGTAACAAAGGAGTTGATTTTTTCAGAGAATTGTAGTGAAGTCTGCTGGCCAAGAAGCCTACCTAATGCTTTCCGTGTGTGTTATAATTCTTTGTATTTCTGTAATTAGTTTCCTCAGCTATTTCCTTATTGGAAATCAAAGGCATTTGGTAATTACAGAAATAATTTATCTGATCGCAGTCTGCCTCGTGGGCTTAGGTAGAACAAAGGAAATGATTGTGTCACTTTGGGGAATCCACAGTTTCAAATTGTTGCTATGTGTGCATAAGGAAAATAATTACCTGGAAGACATAACTCACCTTGGGGACTTTCTAAACTTATCTAAGAGTCTATTGGAGGATATCTAAAATTTAGCAATTGCCTTAAAATAATTGTTAGCTCGTGATTTACATAAATTACTACTTCTCCCAAAAGTTGATTTTATGTAGCTTTACTATCTAAAATTAACTTTTTCAAAGCTTGTTTTTTATTTCTTTCCCTTGTGAAGTAACTCATGATTAGCTGTGGGATTTATGCAGCCAGCTGAGAAGTCAGTGTGTAAGGTCCTGGATAAAAAATGAGGTTGGAAATGTAGGATAGGGGTGCCGACCATGGTGGTGCTGACATTCGCACAGGATGTACCCAAAGTAACATTCGAATAATTGACATTTTGGCATACATTTAAGGAAAAAGCTTTCAGTTTTTGTGAAAGCAGATTGATTGGGTTTGAAATAAAAACTATGAAAAAATTTCTACCTGTTACAGGTTTAAAAACACATTTAGCCAATGCTTTAAAGTATATTTATTTGAATGAATATAATGTAAAATTTTATGGCCTGTGAACCTAAGGGTTGCTGGTTTGATTCCCAGACAGGGCACATAACCAGGTCTCCAGCCAGGTCCCCAGCTGGAGGCAGATGAAAGGCAACCCTACATGGATGTCTCTCTCCCTCTCTGCCTCTCTCTCTCTCTCTCTCTCTCTCTCTCTCTCTCTCTCTCTCTCCCTCCCCCCCTGCCCTTCTCTCTGAAAATAATGAATAAAATCTTTAAAAAAAAAGTTAAAATTTTAGAAGTGCGTCAGTTGATACGGATATCAATGTATTGCTGGCTCTAGACAGTCTACTATTTAATAATGTTTTTGAATAATACAGGGCAGACCTGATTTTTATGACGGTTCATCGTTCAGGACGCTGGGCCCCGTCCACCAGGGGCCACAGGCAGTGCACCTGGCTCTTGCCACTGCCTGTCAGCCGGAGCGCCCGCCCTGACCAGCTGGACCTTTCCACCCTGATTTTTGCACAGTGGCTTCTGAGGTGTAACTAACAGAATTGGAGAGATTTTATCCTTTTTTCCATGTATCTATCCATTGACTTGTCCCCTCATTCATCTTTAAAAGAATTATTTGTCGAGTCACTTGCAGCACAAAGCTGGATTGCGAGAAGGTAACTGTCTTCCATATGGTGTATCAGGGATGGTTTTGAAGGAAGCATTCTTTTTCCGATGGAAAGAGCCCTGAGAATGCCATTAAAAAATCCATGTACACATACCCGCAGAGGCTAAACAGATTGTAGCAGACTTTGAAACAGAATGTAAAGTAGACTTTGTTTACTCAAACGCGGTTTCGGAGTTTGTGATGGCATTTCAACTGCAGGACTCCAAGGACGTGCTTTTCCGAGTTGCAACTTGAAAACAAAAACATGTGGTTACGCCCAAGGATGAGGTTCGTCTAGCTGAGCATCTAGATTTGGATGCTAGACCAAACAAATAAGAGACAACCAGCAAGAACCATTGAGAGACGAGCATCATGCAAGCAGTTGCGTTCCAAGCGTGAGAGCACCGGAGCCGAGAGATGTCCCGCTACTGCTGGAATCTTCCTGAGCGTGAGAAGAAGGCCAGTTGAGGGAACCTGAGAAACGGTGACAGGCGCCAGTTCGAAGAAGGAACTTGGTTTCTGTGCGTCCGCCACCTTGTCCTGGTCCCCTGGCTGCTGAGGCTCAACCAGACACCTTCCCGACCTGCCGGTCCAGGCAGCACCTGCAGCCTCGGAGCACAGTTTCCACGGGAACGGCTGTCTGAGCTGGGCGTCTGCCCTGCAGCCCTGGACACAGCCGGGTTTATTTTCGCCTGTCTGTCCAGTGATTGGATGGTTAACCACAAATTAACAAAGAAATATTCTAATAGTGACAGTGATGGTGTATACAGTGCTTACAGTTTGTCAGGTGTTATTCTTTGCATTTGACTGGCATTATCTTCTTTCACCCTCAAAACAGTTCTATGACGAGTACGTTGGTACGATCCGCATTTTGTATATGAAGTATGGCACGATGAAGTAATCTGATTTGTATGTGTGGATTGGCACAACACACAACCCCAGGGGTCTGGCCCTGCGGTGCATGACCGCTGAAAGACCCCCGCCCCTGGCTGGCTTGCTTCCTGCCATCCCAAGTGTCCTTCCTTTCTCTCAGACCATCACACAGCCTCACAGTTATTAAAGTAGCCAGTGAAGCAGGGCTCAGAAGCCCTCTGTCCTGAGTGTACATGTTTGTCATCACCATGCAGTTCCTCCTCACTCCGGACGGTGTGACCTGGGAGATACAAAGGCAGATGCAACACAAGAACCGACTGGGAAAGCAACGACAAAATTGCTGGGCTTCTAGCCTCAGATTTTTAGGTTAAGGTCACCATTTAGAAAGTAAACTTCAGTACAAGGTAATTTTCCCAGAATGCCTGGGACTGGTCTGCCTAGAGGAAGGCGTTTCTTGAATTGTTCACGGGTATCAACATCTCAAGCAGCTCATCATCACCCGCACCCATCCGCACGCACAGGGTCACCCCCAGACACCAGCAACTAGGAGCTGACCGCACTCACGGGTCAGCAGGCTTGGTCTGAAGCCCGCAGCGCCTTCCAGCAAAATCCACGTCATCTTGTTTGTACCCTGAGGCCTGGCCTTTGCTCCTGGTGAATTCCATCATTATTATGCGAGGCCCTCTAGGCAAACCATTCTTTACTTTGCATTAGGTCATGGTTCTGTCAATAAGGGATCTCACATTTGTTTGACCATTCTGGTAGATAGTGTGATACTTGCAATGTATCTGGGAATGGAAGACTGGGAGGTTTTCTTCAGAAATGATCTTTAAGAATATGTGTGTGAGGGGTTGGTGGTGGTGGTGGTTGAGATGAATGCTTGTTAAATTAGTTTATAAAGCCCTGGCTGGTAGCACAGTGGATAAGGCACCGGCCTGCGAACCCAAAGGTTACTGGTTCGGTTCCCAGCCAGGGCACATAACCAGGTTGCAAGCCAGGTCTCCAGCCAGGTCTGAAGCTGGAGGCAGGTGAAAGGCAACCATACATGGATGTCCCTCTCCCTCTCTGCCTCTCTCCCTACACCTCTCTCTAAAAGTAATAAATAAAAATATTTTAAATTAGTTTGTGAACTATTGATTTTCGTAGGAACTTCTGTGTCTTTAAATATATGTCACAGTATTAGTGCTTTTTGGTTGTACAATGTCATGGTCATATGGTCATAGTGGGTATATTAGAAAGAGCTGCTTTTTTTTTTTTTTTAACACTGTGTGGAAAAATACACTGGGATCTGTGTCCCAGCAAAGCCCCATCAGGATAAATGGTTTCTGCTACAAGCCTGCATTAGAATCACTCCTGGTAATGACAAGAGTCACTCATTGCATCTGGTGGGGTAGGGAAAAAAAGTTGTGTACTCTGTTAGATTTTCCTTTTTTTTTTTTTTGGAATAAGAAAGGGATACAAATGATTTGACACATAAAAGTAATTTGTGCTTTGCAACAACATGGATGGAACTGGAGAGTATTATGCTTAGTGAAATAAGCCAGTCAGTGAAGGACAAATATCATATGATCTCACCCATTACAGGACAATAATGAGCAAAACTAACAACAAGTAAAACA